>JAACJT020022942.1:0-28335 GCA_009936485.2 Gymnarchus niloticus | reverse complement strand
CTGCTTCTGTTAGGTCCTTACCATTTTTGTCTTTTATCATGCCCATTTTGGCACAAAAGGTTCCTTTGATAATTCCAGTTTTCTTGAAGAGATCTCTTGTTTTTTCCCATTTTAGCAGAGTCATAAATGGGTAGTAAAGCTCGAACCTTGGGCTATGACTTGGACATGTCACATGACCTTGCTTAGTTGCTACCATAGTGCTTTTCTATGGTATCATGTCATTTGCAGTTGAAATAAGAACATGCTTTTGTTAGCCTTGAATAAGGGATTTCAATGGGGATTGTTTTTTCATGGCTTTTTTATTGTTGTGGCCTACTCGTGGTGTAAATCTATTACTCTTGAAAGTGGTTGTTTACAGGGCATCAGTAACACCCAGCAAGTGTGTTGCTAAGAAATGCTGTTGCAAAGAATGGAAAAAAATTACAACCTGGCTCCCTCTGATGATCTTTTGTACCCTCAGTTCCAAGTGTGTCTTTATGCAAGCAACAGGAATTCATATCATTAACCATACTGCTATGGTAACCAAAGTCCCAAACATTGTGCAGATGTGGTTAAAACCACAGGCAATACGACCTCCCAATTAAGTGGCTTTGTGTGTCTGTAGATTTTGAAATGCCACAAAGCAAATGTGCATGGTGGTATTTGCATATTGGGGGCTGTTATTATCATTTTCACCATGTATCTGATTATTCTGACAAGAGAACTATATATAATATATATATGTATATGCATATAGTATGCTCACCTACCTGTGACCTATGTGTGAATGCATGATTCTTCACAAATGTACCATGAAATTAACTCGGGAAGTAGGAATAAAAACAGCCAGACGCAAAATCTTCAGATTACAGTTCTCTGAAATGATGAGCATTGCCTTTAATATGCAAGTGTGCTGGAAGGCTTCAGGCAACTACACTACCTTCTCTGATCTTGAAGCCTGAAGCTGGCCACTCACCATAAGACATCAACTGTTCTCTTCAGCTCAACTGTCCATGGCTCCAAGAAGGCATTTACCATCAAACAAAACCAGGATTTGTCTTCATCATCACCACTCTGCCATTTAATGGAACAAAAATACCATATCCATTGTTGGCGGAAAAATGATTGAAATGTCTGGAAAACTTCACAGCTGTTACCCTTGGTTTGGTTAAAGAACAAATGTCGTCTAATTTTTCTTCATTTTAACAGTGCATGTCTACTGTTACTAAAACCATAAGGTGCCTGGGGGGTAGCTGCCTCTAGAAAATATGATGTACAGTCTTTGATGGGACATGCGTTTTCTAGACCACAAAATCGAACATTTACACTTCAGACTTCTTTTAGGAATTTTCCAGTGTTTCAGAATCTGGGTAGTTGTGTGTGTGTGTGTGTGTGTGTGTGTGTGTGTGTGTGTGTGTGTATGCCAGAAGGACAGTGGATCACTCTTTTCAGTAACTTACTGTAAGTTTGTCAAAGCAATATGCACATTGTTCAGTTTAAATGCTTTGTTCCTTAGCAATTTGCGCCTTGAGGCCTTGCACCTGTTTAAATTACATAACAGGGCTAAGAATGGCCAATCATCCAAGTTGACAGAGTTTAGTTATTGCAGTCACAAGTACTATTTGATATATAAAAACTTTGCATCCAGCTCATTTGGATAGTCTCTATGACTATGTTATGCAAAAATTTTATTAGTTCATTTCATAGGGCGTTAATATAACGTCCCGAGCGTTTCTGCAAAATGACTAGTTTCTTAGATGGGAAAGTATTTTCTCTGCATTTTTGTTGCATGCATTTAGCCAGTCAAATGTTAAAATGACAAATCGGTATTGGGACTTTATTAAGAGTATATTTAGTTACTCGAAACAGCTTACAAAACCCTATGACTTGGCTCAGGCTTCTTTGTACCGCTAAATTAGATTCTTTTATATTAGAGTGACACACAATGAGCTGTGGGTTCTGACGGACCCATGAAGGATTGTGGCAAGGGTTGCTATGCATACCCATTCATGGAAAAGTCAGGTCTGTGGTTCCCTCGTAAGGGCTAGATCAGAAGCAGACCACACAAAGATCTGGTGTTTCTGTGAAGATTTGTTCCCCAAGTCGACATCATGGGAGTTTCAAACACTTCCCTTTACGTGCCACAGTCACTGTTTACCGTGTGCTGAGAGTGCGACCATATGATGCCTTTCACTTTCAAGCTCAAAGAATCTGCAAGCTGTGACATCTCTGATTGTGGCTTCTTGATGAGTCGGAATCAATTTAAATTCAGTTTAATAGAGAGCTTAAGGACTCTGCTGGAGGTGCCAGCTTTGTCCACCTAGCCGCACAGTCCCAAAACATCCATTAAGGGCCTGATTAAAGTTCAAAATGGGGTGTAGATGGGCACCTTCAGTTTATAGTACTGACGTTACCTAAAACTGCCTGAAAGCGCCTTCTTTGACCTATCCAACTTCTTTTACACCTTCATGTCAACTTATATTAATTCCTGTATTTGAGATATGTCAATGTGACTTTGTTGTAAATTTCTTGAAACGATATACAGATGGGTAACATTTTCCAGGATACACGGATTCATTGGGCAATCCCTGGATGAACCCTAATTGTCTTATTTCAAAATCTTTTATAGAATTTTTTAATAGAATTTTATAGATTTCAGTGCTCTTCCTCCTTCAGGTCAATATGTCTTAATAGAAACTCCCTGAAGACTCAACACGGTACAGCTAATGAAACGCAGGTAAAAAATTAATGATTGTTTTTCAGCATGAAAAACAGTTCAACTTCATTATTGTGTATTCATTGTGCCTTCTCTAGAGTGCAACTGATTTTTTTAGTTGAGGATTATTCTTAGTTTTGTTTGATTCTGGATAATAAAACTATGAACGCTGAATCAAAAAGGCTTGTGTTTCCAGCTCTTAGACAACTTGCAATTAATGTTTTCTAGGGGATGTTTTATTAGTATTAGTTATCAGTATTGAAGTAATAAGCTGCTTTGAATTATGGGGTGCCCAAGAGGAAGAACAGGAAGGCTTCCGTGTGCATTGCCCTCTCCTCTCGCCATTCAAGTGTGACCTCAGTGGCGCCCTCTAGAGCATTTGTAATTTCCCGTCGAATAAATGGTAGTAAAGAATAGGATCCTAAAAAACCTTTTTGCAAGTAGTACTGGGTGCTAACTCAAATGAATCTGAGGGAACTGGTCTGCACTCATTTTAGGTGTTGATTGCCTGTCATTATTGCGTATTATGGTTCCTAAAAACTTGAAGCTCATCGGCACAAGGGGTGAATGGCATGTCAGAAGCAAGCTACTTCTGTGCACATTTCTTTACCAATGTTTGTCTGTTTGTCTTCACACCTATGCACATTGTCTAGGCTATTTGGCTACTTCCAGTTTTTACCATTTCTATTCATTTCATGAACTGATTCACAGATCTAATCTGAAGCAGAAGAAAACTACTTACACTAAACAGGCCTGTAGTCTAGTCTTAGCCATATGTTTCCCAATGTACTGTTGTCCTTCAGACAAACAGTAGGAGGTTGCTTTAAAGGCAAGGGGTAGACTAGCTGCACAGGGCTAGGTTGTTACTGATGCACGTGTACAATGGACTTCAACTGACCTTAAATTGAATAAACTCACAGATGGTATAAGGAGCAGCTGGTCAGAAGATGGAGAAAATGAAATAATCGAGGAAAGACGTAAGCACTTTCGACCATTATATAAACTGTTCACTGCTGTCTTTTGCCAGTTGTCACTATGTTGATTTCTGTATATCCATTAATTATCTCACTTCTCATAATATCATTATCTGCCGCCTAAACAATTATGACCCCATCTCATTTTTGGGTTCTGCTTGTGTCTTATTACCCCCCCCCCTCCCCATCTCCTTCAGGCTACCCATGTGACCGGCCTTCCTCTCACAACATCTATTCTATGTGTACTGTATATTCAGCAGAATTCCTGTTTGCTCTCTATTAAGGTACAGTGAACAAAGCTGCCAAATGGGGACGCCAAGTCTGAATCATGTCAGCCTTCATCTCAAAACAGACACCAGGCATTGTGAGGAACAGCGAGGAAGGGTTTGGCTAGTAGTGTATAAGGCTTTGTTGTGATGACACTGAGAATCGGAGAGCGTGTGTGAAGGTGTGTTCGTGTTTTTTGCATTTGTTCCACACCACTAAAATCATTCTAATGTGTTTCCTTGCGGGTTCTGCAAGTCTACACCTCCACCCCCCTCCCCAACTTCTGCAGGGGCTAGTTCCTGTTTCAGAAGGGTCCCCAGGCAGTGGACAGACTGGGTGGTAGACCAGTTGGGGTGGGGGTGGAAAGGAAATCCTGACTCAGATATCTTTTTTTTTTATATATTTGACCATCTGTTGGATATAGTAATAGAGCGGTGTGGTTGGAGTTAGAACTTAATATGTTATTAGGTATGATTTAACATATTGAAATGAACTGTAATTGAAAATTAATTTGCACACACTAGATTTTATGTCTGCATGTCAGATCGCACTACCTGTGGTCTTTTGTGGAGGTGAGGTAGACTGGGTTCAAAAACATGACAAATCTGGGCATGCAGAGGTGGGTATGTGGTTCTGGGTAACTAGAACTGGTCCTTAGTTTCCCATTTGTGTATGACTTTGTGTACTTTAGTATTGTTGTCTGAATTCAGCAGAGGTACACATGACTGATTCCACTGCCATTTAATGAATGTAATTTTGGGCGTTGGGTGAAGACATTCTGTCACTTGACCTTATAAGCTATCATGTAGGACTTGATGTCTTTTTTTCTTTCGACTTATGAACTGGCACCCTGACCATGGAGCACCCTGTAGGGTGCTCCATGGTCAGGCAGGGCAATAAAAATGTTTTGCCCTCCAGGCAGGGCAATAAAAATGTTTTGATGAAAACTGGGTGTAAATAACTGGTGTGTTAAAGCAAGGATTCAGAGTGTAATAGGACCAGGTCAGAAGGCTTTCTCCCATTTAGGGTTGACCCTTTCAACTCAATGTAACATTGCATTCTGAAAAAGCAACATCATGCTGAAATTCCTTCTTCCCTATAATGTGACTAATGTTGTTAGAAATTTCTACTTTAGCACAGAAGTATTTGTTTTTGAATTCCATTAGTAGTAAAACAAAGCAACACAAAACAAGTGAAAAAATGACTAACAAGACGATGGTCCATTGGCTGTCCAGATACTATGAAAGGTTATATGGTGGAGATCTACAACAAGGGGGGCAGAATATTGGACCATAGGGCTTAAACAAAGGGTTATTTTAAGACATACAAAATGAGGAAAAGGTAATGGCCAAATATAGATCAACACGTAACACCAACTAAAACGTGCAATACAGGAAACGACACGCTTTCAGTGAACCACTTATGAATATACCTCATTTTCCATATCTTTCGCAAGTCTGCCAAGCTGGCCTGATTTATCCCCGGTAAGGATAAGAACCTAATCAAGGTCAGCTGTGCTTCATTAGCCTGAGACACTTAGGGGCGAGTGATTGATTGTCTTAAAACAAACCCAGGTCATTGCTCTTTCTCCTATCAGATTTAATGTCCTCCCCCTTAATGCACAAATGATCTAGAGTAAGCTTGAGATATGAATAATCCAACCACCATAATCAAAGCACAGGTGGGCCACATAAGATTTTGAGGGTCCTCTTAATATTCTGAAAGGGAGAAAAGCATGGTTGTATTTTTTAAGCACCTCTGCTTTGGTTGGACAAGGACACAGAAATCTGTACTTTTCACAGTGCAAAGCCTGCTGGGGTCAGGCCTCTTCACAAGGGGACAACAGTATGAACTCTTCTGGGCAGGAAGACTGTGGTAACACTGGCAGCTGCTCCTCTACGTATGGTAAATGATACTAAATCAGCAGTAAATCTCTCAGGCCTTCTATTAAGAAAAGTGATGCTAGGGCACTACCACACAACACTACAGAAGACCCAGAGATACACAGAACAACACCGAAGTAAACTTCCTGTATACATTTCACATTATACTTTGAATATAAATATGTATTTTTGGAGTTGGACTCAAAAACTTCAGACTAAGACGACACATTGATTCCTCTGGGATTTTTTAAAATCATATGATCTGTTATTAGACTTAAATTTTGGGTTGTAACAGAAGTAGGTCTATGTACATGGTACAGATTAGGAGATTTATCTAAATTTTCTCTGAGGAAAATGGTGTTCCTCCCCCTCTTGCGTTCCCCTCTCTACAGGTGATATCCAGATGGAGTCGGTCAGCACACAACTAGGTCCCAGACGGAGCCCAGAGATGGGCCGGGGGATGGGGGTCACTTGTCTGGAGAGGACTCTATTTCAGTAGACTTGAGTGAAAGGGAAGCAAAGGCCTAAAACAAAAAACCCCAAATTGGTAGGTGAGCAAAGGGTGATGTTTATGTTAGATATAGCATTTCTATTCTGTCTTTCAGATCGCCGTGGTTGGTATGTGCAGCCTTTGGAGTCACAGAAAGTATGCTTCCTTTGGGAAAGAGAGGTCTTTTTTTCTATGGAGGACTAAGCCAGACAGGATTAGTCTGCAGGGTGCCCGGCTTATCTGGGGTGGAGTCAAGAGGCCACTTTCCAGAGGCCTTGATCTCCTGCTGAGGTCCTGGTCTGCAGGATCTCCACTATGGCGCTGGTCCTTGTGCAATCCTATGCCACTGGCAGCAGTTGGTAGTTTCCGCTGGACACGTAATTAATTGCTCTTTTGAAATGTTGACTCGGTGTGGTTCAAGAGTCTACATTTTAAAAAGTGTGATTTGAGTGCTCACTTTTCACAATGGTGCTGAACAGAACTCAAAAATTGCTGTTGTTCTGATAAAACTAAAAACACATGAATAATTTATTTGACCATTATTAATTATTATTGGTTCATTATTAATGATTTAATTATAACAAATACACCACATAAATATACTTCAACTGGTGTATTTTGCAATACACCAGTTAAACGCTAAACACCAGTCAGTGATTATTGTACAACCGCTTGTGTAAGGAACACAAAAATCCCCAAGAAAAAAACCCCATTTCATTTTAAGAGATGTTTTAAAAGCTTTGAAGAGCAGGCTTTTCTGCGTGACTTGTATTACGATGATCTTAGCAGAGTTACCCTGATTCCAGATGTTGAACTGGCATGGGAATATTTTCATTCGATCTTCCTGACTATTTCTAATAAACATGTTCCCATTAAGAAGTTTAGGATCAGCGGTAGGGACAATCCCTGGTTTTCAGATAGTCTTTTAGAGTTAATTTGTTTAAGAAATAAATCATGGGCCCAAGCTAGATTGTCAAACTCCTCTGCTGATTGGACTACATTTAGAACCTTAAGGAACAAGTACACCTTAATGGTCCGAAAATCCAAATCAAACTTTTATCTTAGGTCAGTTACAGAAAACCTAAATAACCGATCAAAATTCTGGAAACTAATGAAGTGCTTGTCTGGTACCCATGTTGCTTCAATCCTCCCTGAACACGTGGTGGTTGGCTCAGATGAAATAAGTGACAAAGCTGCCATGGTTAGTCAGTTTAATAAACATTTTATCTGTGCTGGGTCTGCATTTGACAGCACAAGTGTAAATACATCTCTTCCATGTTCTGCCATTACTGTAACTGACGGAAATTTGGATTTGTTTGACTTTAAACCCATTTTAGCTGCTCAAGTTTGTAAACACGTGTAGACACATTTATATCCATTGATGAATTTAAGGGCATCATAAAGAATGTGCTGAAGGAGACATGGCTGTTTTTCTTTAGAGGCCATTGTGTTTACATAGCTGTTTAATTGTGGAGTTTTGTATATTATATTGTATATATGTTGTATTATAACATGTTGTGAATTTGTATGGCTGCAACCTTGGCCAGGTCTCTCTTGTAAAAGAGATTTTGATCTCAGTGGGACTTCCTGGTTAAATAAAGGTAAAATAAATTAAATAATTGTTTTCCTTAATGAAAATTTGCTAAAGTGATTAGGAAATTATAGTGGATCTCCATGCAGCACATTCATTAAACAAGATTTAAATCTTGCCTAACGCTCAACAGCTCAATTAACATGAATTTATTAAGCTCTTAATGCAAATCAGTATCAAATGTACAGTATGTCTGCTGAACACTGTCTGGGATGACATGCATAACTCTGGTCTAGAAGGCATCACCTCCACTAAGTTGCAGACTAAATGGGCCTCCGTCACAGCTCACGACATCAGACCCACCTGTTTACACAGCAGCACCATGACCATTGCACCCGTTTCTGTCCTGATATCCTTATCCCTCACGTGGTTTAGCGTATTTCCTTTGGTTTTGAATTATAACATTTGCTGGAAAGGAACAGCTGCACAACAAGAAATACAGTTTCTGGAACCAGTGACTTTTAGAGGAGTTTTTAGATTACAGCAAGCTTTTTTTTCCAATGAATTACAGGGAAAAGGTTACTGCTATAATGTGATGGCAGTCAGATCCCCCAGGGTGTAGCAGACAACTAAAAAAATTCTAAATACAGTGCAAAAAGGGTACCTTTCCTTTAAGAGTTTGGGAAAACCACATTTTTACTGTTGTTTTCCTATTGGACTGGGGGCCCAAATATTGTAGAACACTTTCCATATGTGAAGTTCTTCAATCCAGGTAACATCAGTTGATTTTTATTTTTTATTTTTTGCAAACTACTGAATCAAAGTACAATCCGATGGAAAACAGAAACAATATCAAGTACAGTGTTTCTGTACGTCTAAAATTTGGGGAGGGATTTGGCTAAATAGCACAAAGAGCATTTCTGGACCCACATACGCTGAGTGTCTTTCTGCAGTAAAATGCAGTCTGTGATCCGTCAGCAAAAGAACTTTAGTCTTTAACTGATGGAGAGCTGCTGCTTGTCTTGGTAAGATGGACCATCAGAGGAACAAGAGCGCAAGGGAGATGGGAGCAAGTTTAGTGACTTAATATGTAGAGCTAAAATGCTAAGAAAGCTTTTGTGTTCCTCTTTTCTGTTAGCTTTCGACTTTTTTCCCCCATACTTAATATTTCAAACATACCTTTTCTTTCTTATTTTGTGCTGCTACATCAGCACAGATATAACATGAAAACATGATCGCATGATGAAAAGTTGTATTCTAATTGCTGTTGTAGCCTAGCTGTCCTGTTTTATGGTTAGTCCTGTCCTTTTATGGTGACTCGTCGGCGAATAAGGGCTGTACAGTAGCCGCAAGAAAGACTTTCATGTTGGAAAAAAACTAATAAACACTGACTTCCTTCATAAAAAGGTGTACCACCTTTGAATCACTTGTTCTATGTTCAGGTGCACACAGGTGTGTCATTTCTAAGATAAGGATAATCCCAATGAAATGACTGATGTGTACAGTCTTTCAGTCAATTCAGAAAATGAGGTCTTCTGGGTTTGGATCAGTTGACTACTGCCTTCATTGGCTGATTTAGAGGTTGCCTGGGAGACCAGTGGAATGTCCTGGCAGCCTTTGCTGACTTGGGCTCTGAGGTTTAAAAAGACGAAAACTCAGCATTAGTGACCTGATCTTTGTCATCTGCTTAAAAACATCTGTGCGCTTGTTGCCTGCTCTTATACTTCTGTTCTAGCGAAATTAAGATGGCAGCTGTAAATGTCATAGTCATTTTTAGATTCTAAGAATGTTCATACCCTGTACTTAGAACAAGCAAGTTAATAATATACAGTATATTAAGCTAAGAATGACTGAGTGTCAAAGCAAATATACGCTGCCTGGCCAAAAAGCACACTTCAGTCTTTCATTTGACCATCTTTAGCTTTGAATAAAGAGCATTTGTCATGGTGTTGTTTGGACAAGCTTATGCAATGTCTCAATATTTTTCTAATCCTAGATTTGCATTAATTTTTCATCAAATCTTGTATTGACAACAGGACAGTCGAACCACTCCATAAAGTCTTCTCTACCACATCCCAAAGACATTCAATGGGGTTAAGGTCAGGACTCTGTGGTGGCCAGTTCATGTGTGAAAATGATTCTTCATGCTCCCTGAACCACTCTTTCACAATCTGAGCCCAAAGAATCTTTGCATTTTTGTCCTGGAATACGCCCATGCTGTCAGGGAAGAAAAAGTCCATTGATGGGATAATTTGGTTATTCAGTAGATTCAGGTACTCAGCTGATTTCATTTTATTGCTGCATAACTTTGCTGAGCCCAAACAAGATCATTGGCTCTTAAATACTGTATTTGCTTATTTAAATTGAAATGGTGACGTTTATTTTGGCCAGGCAGTGTACATATAAGACCATATTAAACAAGCAACTTGCAGTCAATTAGTGATTACATTTGCTAGATTGAAAGCAGTCACACTTCAGTATAGGGGGTTTCATGGCTGGATTGCAGAACTTCATTGACACGATGCTGAATGGCACCTTCCCTTTGAAGCACCTGCATGCAGGACAAATTAGGTTGTGGCCAATGAGATGAGAGAGTTGGCTGAAGCTGAGATCCAGGTTGAGGAGAAGGTAAGGTGGTAAATGCCTAAATTATCTTTATATTCACACTTAGAGGCTTTAACATAATACATGACAAAACCACGTGGAAAAGGTAATGAAACTTCACATAACATGACAGACAGCCAACACTAACAGTCATTGTGGGTTGAAGGCATCCTTTGGTTTTTTCCAAAGATAAAATCTGCTGGCTGTAGGAAAGGGGGTGAAAGATAACTCTGCAGGCCAGATTACTTTTTCCATTGTTCAGGGGTCAAGGTTTTGTGTTCCCTACAGCAGGTTAAGCTTTTTTGTACATTGGCCTCAGATGCAAGGATCTTCCAACTGGCAATCAGCTAAAGCTAGATACATTCTAATGCTGTGATGTTTGTGGTATACATGTTTTCTTGAATTTGGGTCACAGAGATGGTGATTCAGGTATCTGATTGTTTTTGAGCTGATACTATAGTGGTGTTTACCGACTATCCCACGGTTAAGTATCCATCTATCCCTGTTGGTGCTTTTTGCTGATACCTTTTGTCTTTGTTATATACTGTCATGACTACTGAGACTGTTTTCCCCTGACAAATTAAATGGTTTTGCAGTTTCTGTGCCTGATGGTCTGATTGAAACACTATTAGTTGTCTAATGTCACTTTGAAAACTCACATCAGAGTGCAAACGGTCATATTTTATATCTGACACATTCTGTAAATTTGCATTCAAACTAATATGCCCTACCCTTGTTGCTGCATTCATAATTGTAGTTAAGTCACTTTAGCATTAAAGTCCTTTTCCTGTGGTGGTTCCATTATTTTGTAATTTCATGATTAACAGAATGTCAGTCATCCAAATCATCATGCGCATAGGAGTGTTGAGGCTGGCAGTTAGCTTTCAACTCAATTTGTTGTGTATAAACTGAGTATTCTCATGTACATTGTGATAATCTGGGCCAGGTACCCTTCAGTTCTATTGATCATCTGTGAGATGTTTCTACACCTTGGTTGGGGTCCACATGTGGTGAAATCAACTGATTAGACATGATTGTGAAAGGTACACACTTGTCTATATATATTGTCACAAGTTGACAATGTGCATCAGGGCAGAAAGCAACCATTGAGGTAGGAGGGATTACCTGCAGAGCATAGATAGTGTTAGTGTTGATATTGAACAGAATAATGTTGAGACAAATATCGGGGGAAGGCTACAAAAAATATCTGGAGTATTGAAGGTTCCCAACAGCATAACTGCCTGCATAATTATTAGATGGAAGACATTTGGAACAATTACTGCTCTTTGCTGAGCTGGTTGCCTGGCCAAACTTAACAATTGGGGAATAAGTACTTTGGTAAGAGTGGTGACCAAAAACCCAATGGTCACTGTGACTGAACTCCAAAGATCTTGTGTGGAAATGGAGGAAACTTCCAGTAAGACAAGTATCACTCCATCCATAAACGACACATGAAACTTTGCTTGAAGTTTGCAAATTAGCACCTAAAAGACTCTTGGATGCTGAGAAATAAAATTCTCTGGTCTGATGAAACTAAGTTTGAGCTATTTGGCCTCATTTCTAAGCACCATGTCTGGAAGAAATCAGGCACTGTGCATCACCTGGGCAACACCATCCCAATGGTGAAATATGGTCGTGACAGCATCATGCTGTGTCGTCACTTTTCAGCAGCAGTGACTAGGAGACTAGTCATAGTCGAGAAAAAGTTCAACAGGCCAAAGAACAAAAAAATCTTAATGAAAACCTGCTCCAGAGCGCTCTCGATCTCAGACTGAGCTGAAGGTTTAGCTTTCAATAAGACAATGACCCTAAAAACAAAGCAAAAACAACACAGGAGTAACTTATTACAACTCTGTGCAATGTATTCAGTGGCCCAGCAAGAGCCGTGGCTTGAAACCAATTGGACATCTCTGGAGAAACATAAAAATAGCTGCCATCAGCAGTCCCCATCCAACCTGACAGAGCTTGTGAAGATCTGTAGAGAAAAATGGCAGAAAATCTCCAAATCCAGGTCTGTCAAGCTTGTCACATATTCAAGAAAACCCAAAGCTGTAATCGCTGCAAAAGGATCTTCAACTAAATACTACTTAATTAATGAATCTGAATACTTTTGCCAGTGTTATATTTCAGTTCTGGATTTTTAATAAATTTACAAAAATTTCCAAAATCCTGTTTTTGTTTTGTCATTATTATTGAGTGTAAACTGATTATCACAAAAATGAGTTGATTTTAGCATAATGTTGTAGTCTTAAAAAATTTGGAATAGGTTAAGGGGTCTGAATACTTTCTGAATCCACTGTTTGTGTATTTGTTATATGTATGATGTTATCATTATATTTCTTTGTGTGTGTGTGTGTGTGTGTGTGTGTGTGTGTGTGTGTGTGTAAACCAACGGACAAAAACATAATGACTACCCTCTAGTTAAACAGTTGGCTTTTTCCAGCAGCCAGATGCTGCACCTATAAAGGTACAAATGAGAAAGGGGACATAATCGGAAATGCTGACCAGAAGAAGTTGTCCTGAAGTTACCTGTCCATCCTGGTGAACCAGGTGCAACACTTCATGTTGACTATGATAACTGTCTACAACAATAGCATGGGTTGGTTCTAGTGTGATAACTCCCCTTGCCATGTTACTGCGAGTGTATGCAAATGGTTTAAAGGAATGCCTTCTAGTCCTTATTGAGATGCTAAAAGTCAGATGTAAGTCACTTTTAACAGCTATTATTTGTTAAAATGAAGACTAACATTTACCTATGTTTCCATTTCTACCTTCATCAGATCTTTACACTGGACTTATTTTTAGTGATGAGACAAACGAGGTTTTAAAACCCAGAGTGGGTGGAAGTATCTTGAACTTCACCAGCATTGATTGGTAATTTAGGATACTGCCACCCACCATGGGTTTTGAAACCTTGTTTGTCTCATCACTATTTATCGGTGTTGTGGATTCAGGACACTGGTAATTAAAAATGCTAAAACATTTTTTTAGAATTTTTATTGCTCCTTTTCTGTCCTTGCCAAAGTTCCCCATTGTATGGTGTCAGTATTTATGCCATATTTCCCAGAAGTCATTTGGGGGAACTAAGAACCACTTAAATGGACTTTACCTTCTGAAGCGAGGTCTACCCAAAACTGCTGCTTTTCAAAATTCAATAAAACCAGGCTAGCCAACTGCTGCACTAGCAATTCACAGTGTATGCTGCTATTTGTCCTCCTCAGAAGCAGTTTTGTTCAGCAGTAATAAGCTGAAGATGCATTTATTTAAACATATTTGCTCAAGTTATTTGAAGCAAAAGAAAGATTGATTCGACTTGTTTAATTGAATGATTATCTACCTTAAGGCCTGTTGGAGTGACATTTGACTAGCCATACCTCAGAGCACATTTCTGTTTTGGTGGTAAAAACTGATTATCGTTGCCCTTTACAGTTGACTTGAGGCAAAACCAGACAGAAGCTTAGCTGATTGTAGCACACTTATGTATTCAGTCTGTGTCTTCCCCTATGAATCTTCTCCTATGAAAGGGGGCACGTCTTTCGTCAGCTTCACTGGGCATCATCTGAGCAGAGTATCCTTACATGTTCACCCCAGATCTGTGAGCCAGAAAGCCAAGACTTCATTAGTGTGACTTCGGCGTGACACAAAGATGACTTATGTTTAGTGTAAAATGCTTTCAAATGTGATTGTGGGGGAGGTGGGACTTTGTGGATTTTGCCCAGTTTGGTTGTACAAAGCGACATCCCCCTGTCCCACCCTGCTTCCCCCATCAACCTGAAACGGGAAATCTCAGAAATAAGATTTACTGATCGCAAAGAAAATTACAAATAATGCCTAGATCCTAAATGTCCCATGCCACCTGGTTCCATCCATCCTGCAACCAGTTCTCTCAAAGCACATAACAATGACTATAGCTCTTTGTGGTGAAGATCACCAAACACATTGCATTCGCCACAGATAATGCACCAGGTGACTCGGCAACTTAGGCACCTTTGCTCATCTGGAGTAATGACTGCTGCTTGTGTAAAGCATTAAGCAAGTTCCACCCTTCTTCAGTGAAACTGTTGTACAAGCAGCCTTTAATGTCGTGTGTTAATTGAGCCTGGTGCTGATTTATTTAGCTGTTGAATCTGTGGGAAGGAAAAATGACATTTTTATCCTTCTACAAAAACCTCAGCTTACAAGGCCAGCACATATGGCCCTGCACAGTGATCCACAGAAAATCATTTATTGCAATTCCATGACCTCATGGAAGGTCAAAGAGCCTTTTCAAAGAAACAAAGTACTATGTGTGCTTGAAGGCAGCATGTCCACGTTTTGGCACCTATTAACGACACCAAGAAAAAAGGAAAAGTTTTGTGTTAAACAAATTTAACTTCTATATTAAATTCCAGTCAAACTCACCTATGACTTAGCAACAGTTCCAGTCTTTGGGGGAGACTTCAGTCTGTCTTAACTTGGTGAAACCTGCAACAAGGACAAGGCAACTCCATCACCTACAGTGCAAAAGCCACACAGCTTGAGCATTCATCACGGGCTTTGTCCCCACTAACTGGGGTAGGTCATCTGCTTTTAAGAAGAATTAGATGTTTTTTGCATTTGTGTCGTCGTAGCATTTGATGATCTAGTGTCTAACCATTACAATTGAACACAGATGACAGTTATCAAGAAAGCATAACTCACTAAGATGGATGTGTTTTTCAGAATTCTGCATCTTGTGTTTCCTGATCTTCAAAAAGTACAACGTATACCAAGCATTCCAATGTGAAAAGAAGTGGAATTTGTAATGATTTTTTAAAATCATTTAAATAAAATGAGACGCATCACAAAAAGATTTCTACCTGGTCTAGAAAAAAATATTGTTTGCGCTATTACACTATTAAAAGTAATTATTACAGTCTGAGTATAAATGAACTGTGTGTATTATTATTGGGCTAACTTGGAGATGGTCGTGTGAAACAAATGCGGTGATGAGCTATTGAGTGCTACCCTGAGATCATGAGACACGTTTGAGAAAATGCTGAATGGTTTGATCTGGAGGGGAAAGTGAGCCATGAGATTTTAGGGGTGAACTTCAGAGTGAATGCAGGGAAATACAAAGACCCAAGGGACTGCTGCTACACATGGAGGCTCCTGTCACCTGGAGGTGATTAAAAAGAGATTCAATGGCAGGAGGGCATGCTGATTTGTGTGCACTATGTTGTATCTACACAGCTTCTTTTCCAACTAGTACAGACTCCACAGAGCTCCTCCTTAACCATTTCTGTTGCCTGAGACACATGATTTAGAAAAAAACAGCCAGTCCTCTTTCTTAAACAATACCTCTTGAGAACGGGATTTAAACACTAAAAAAGTTTAGGGAGAGGATCTGTGCTTTCTATGATGCATGTTCTTTTCCCTCAACTTCAAACAATGTAGAGGAACACAAGACATTACTAGTGGAGCTGTAAGATAAAGTAGTTGGAAGTTATTATTGTGTACAGAACTCACTTTTCTTATAGGACATTGGTTCTCACTCAGCTAGGTTGATGTCCATCACAGTCATAGGACCAGACTGATGTATTTCCACAACCAGTTATCATCACCAGTACAGATGAATATACCCCATCCATAGTATAGTGTTTTATACTGCTGCTGAGATTTCTTTAAGGTAATTAAAAATAAAAGAGATTTTGGTTGACTGATCACGAGATCCCCTGTTTGCTGTAATCACACAAAATGTCTGCCAGTCGAGATACCTGTCAAGTAAGGTAAGACTGAGAGTCCTGAGAGTGTCAGGTTCTGTCTTCTACTAATATGTATCACATGATAATTTATACCCTCGACAGACAGGTGGTAGGTTAAACGTAAAGTAGCCTACAATTAACTAGCATCAGCTATAAATAGTGCGAAACTAAATAATATATAGTAATGCATCGTTTTTGATTGTAATTCTGCATAGTTCAAAGATATTGACCACGTTAAACAAAATGGGCTGAATTTCTTTAGAAATCAGAGATGCATATTTCTAGTATTTTATTTAACAACTGTACCCAGCAAGTCCATTAGTTTTGTGTCCATCAAAGGGGCGCTGTCAAGCGATGATGATAATGACAGATAGACCCGCCTCAGTGAAAGTGCGTGGCGCAGCGAGAGCGTCGGGGATCGGGAGGCACTGCTTTTTAACCATGAGTTAACTTCATATACGTCTTCGACCACTCGAGTCACAACAGGTGGCGCGTTGCTTTTCCTCTAGTTTCGGTAACTTTATTATTATTTATTATCACTGTTATTATCCAGACGCTCGCAGGGGATGGATGCGAATGTGATGCAACGTTTGCCAGTTTTACTCACTGTCGTCGCATCTCTGTGTGTTTCTGTGTACGCGATGTCAGATACGCAAGGTAAGACAAAAACTGACTCGTGCTCTCCGACCGGTGAGGAGTAATCATTTAGTCTAAATACGTTTCACATGCATCCATTTCTACGTTAGGAGTAGCAATTTTCCTGTTACACATGACAATCAGTAACGCGATCACTTCCACGCGTCTTCGTGAAAGTTCGGCGAGATGCAATTTTAATTGTAATTCTAAGGTAGGTTGTGTAGTAAAATCAATGAATATATGATTGGTTTCGTGAGCGGAGAATAAAGAAAATGCGCGATTCCCATGTGTGCAGATGTTCGATGCATTTTCGTCTTGGGTGGTAGAGTATTTGACTGTTTCGGCACGCTTCAAGACGGGCGAACAAAAGGTGCTGATGAGTGTGACGCGGGCTAATCGGATGCTCAGACGAAATGAACCAAAAAGGCATCGAAGCCCCGTGAAACCGCGCTGAACTGAACTCCGAGCCAGAGCTTGTAATCATGTCGCTGACTCGTCGGAAAAAAAACAAAAAAAACAAAAACGAGTCGTCTTAATTTGCGGGCTGGCAGTCACGGTGAGAATATTGGTTCAAAACCATACAGTTTTTGGTCACCTTTTGATCGATAGTTATATATCTGGCGTGTAATTTCCCTTACTGTATATCCTTTTATTAAGAATAAATTCAGTCAGAGCCACAGCTTTTTCCATTTTTTTTTTTTTTTTTGGTATTCGTGGTCACGTCTAGTTAAACCGTGCCCACAGACAGCATAAATAATTCCAGATGGTGTATCAGTTTTCTAGGAAGGACATGGTTGAGGTGTCTCATGGAGGGCTTTCGTGACAGACAAGCCATTTACTGCTAATGTTTAAGAATTCTACAAATACATGCTCATGTTTCCCCAAGGACCTATAGTCAAACCTAATAGCACAAGTGAATTAGGCTACTCTTCCAAATGGTTCTTCTGACTGTCTTGTGAAGTGGTAAACTTCACAGTTATTCCCTTTAGGCTTTCACTGAAATATGACTATAACAGATGGTCCTGAGATGTGTATTTGGCTTATCATTCACATCGGTGCTCCTTGGCTTTGACACATCAGTTGCCTACTGATTATCAAATATTAGATGTCACCTTGAGGATTTAACACTGACAGACAACCCCCGCATCCTTTTT
This sequence comes from Gymnarchus niloticus, assembly GCA_009936485.2. Lineage (NCBI taxonomy): Eukaryota > Metazoa > Chordata > Actinopteri > Osteoglossiformes > Gymnarchidae > Gymnarchus > Gymnarchus niloticus. The sequence continues at coordinate 10,378 of JAACJT020022942.1, read as the reverse complement.
AGTATGTGGTCCTGTCGCTTTAAGCATCTTCAGCTGGATCACAGCTGACAACTGTTGTTGAAAGATGTGTCCTCAGACAATTGTTTTGTCATATTTACACCGGTCAGTCTCTCTCCATCATCTGTTTGGCAGTAATGTGAGCCCGTAGAGCAGGAAGGGGGTTGTGCAGTGCTTTTTTCCACTCTCCTTTCCACTACTGCCTATGCATCTGGGAGGACAGCTAGATAGAGAGGTATAGAGAGAGGGGGAGGAGGCAGCCAGGTTGTGGCAGCCTGGTGCACAGCAAAGAGCCATTGTTGTGTCCTTCTCCCCTCCCCACATACCATGGGGCTTTGGGCTTCAACATTGGTTTTGGGGGGTGAGAGACAACTGTAAGCTGAGAGAAGGGAACCTGGGGGAGGCGAGAAGGCAGAATGCAGGAGAGAATGGGAATGGGTGAAATATAAAGAAAGACGAATGGAACGGTAAGAGATGGAGGAGCTCAGACAAGGAGCTTGAATCGCACTTATAGCTTGGGAGGATACAGGGATATTTGTAGAACATTGAATGGTTTCTAGCTATCTATTTACTCCAAAGTCTTGGTACCATACTGTGAAAGTCCCATCCTGCAGCAGTGTACTGTGGCAAACTGAGTAGCTGTCTCCAGTGTTTTCCGCTGGGCCTTAGTGCTGTTTGTTTGCGGAAGTTCCGCTTTGTGGTCTTACAGTCGCAACCGTAGAGAATCAGGGATGTGAACAGCAGTCTGCAGGAGCGGTAGTTGTGCAGTCACAGTATTAGTACAGTAAAAGCATAAATATTGTAAAAGTTTTGCTAAAGTAGCTGTGTGAGTACAGAAACAATATAGGTATAATAACAGTAGGGATACAGTAGTGGTTTGGATATAATAACAACATGAGCAACTGTAGGACTGTTAATTGTCTTAAACATGTAGAATATCAGCCATTCTGAGGGATGTATTGAATGTGAAACAGAGATAAACAGTACAGTAACAGTAAAGCTTATTTTTCAGATTATTCAAATTTGATCTTACAATTAACAAAAAGTGTGATCAACTAATCAGCTTAATGTTTAACTGCTGACAGGTACTACTAAGGTATATCAATCCAGTCAAATTTTCCAGATTTATTAGGTAATACCCAGTGGGTGTAGCAGGTAGGCTGGGATGCAGTTCGGTGCTGTGGCCCTGTAGTATGTAACATTCCACATGTCCCCAGGCAAAGCTGTCACTTGGAGGTTTGCTGTTGTCAGTAATGCGAGAGTCTTGGGGGTGGGGGTGATTGCTGATCTCTGCTTATAACAACTTATAGGAATTAGCAGGTCATTCCCCCTAACAAGAAATAGCCCCCATTCTTAGAAGAGAAAATGCCTGTTTCTGCCACTCCACCTCCTTGGCCAAATCTTTTATCCTCCTCCATCCAGTCCCTCGTTTCTATGTTGCTCTCTCTAATTTCTCACTTCCCTCCATCTACCCCCATCTCCCAAGTCTCAATCATCTAACCCTAACCTTCCATCTGCCCCACCCACCCTCAGTGATCGACTTGCTGACGCTAAACGACACCAAGCAGAGCGCAGCGGCCGTGGAGCAGCTGGCGGGGGCCCTACGCACGGTCAGCGACATCTACATCGTCTCCATCTTCCGCCTGGCACCCAAGATGGGGGGCATGTTGCTGGGTCTCTACGACAAGCAGGACAACAAGAAGTATCTGGAGCTAGCCATCATGGGCAAGATCAATAAGGGTGGGCGCCGTCCATCCACTGGACGTACACCTGGACCGAACCTCCACCCGTACCTAAATGTGTTTGTGCGGTTATAGTCATGGAAGGTGGGAGTGAGTGAGTGTCAGTGAGGCAGCTTTCACACCTGACCTTTAAACCGGAATATATTTGACCCTCAAAGTTGCTTTGTTGTCAAAGTGAGAGTTTTTTCTGCATCTCAGTGCAGATTTGGACATGTCCTGCCTTAGAAAGGTGTTATATGTTTCAGCAGATGTTTCTGTCCAGAGTCACGTGCGGGCGAGGTTGGTAGCGTGGCTAAAACATCTCAGAAAATGAACCACTAACGACATAACTGATAGTCAGCTTAGGTGCACAGGAAAATATCTATCGTGAGTGCAGAAATTTGCAGAAAATTATTGTCTCCTCCTAAACGTACGTAAGCAAATAAACAGGGTATGAATAGACTGATCGGGCATAGATAGAAGACATAGCTCAACTAAGTTCATATGGGGGTGATGATGTGGCTCTGTGTGGTAGGTGTCTGTGCCCGTGACTGAAAGGGTATAGGTTCACATCCCTTAGCTGGCAAAGGTGTCTATATCACCCTTGGACTCTTGAACGAGGCCCTCAACCCCAATTGCTCCAAGGGCACCAAACACCAGCTTGTCCTGCACGCTGACCCTTGGCTCTCAACTTGGAGAGCAAGATAGGAAAATGAGAAAACTACAAATCTCCCCATGAGCATGAATAAAGTAATGTTTATTGTTATTATATCCTGCTCCATTATGTGATTCACAGGCTCCCCTCTCTCATTAGGTTCTCTCAATTCCCTCTTTGCTGACATCTTGTTTTCTCTCCTGTTTTTTTTCTCCCAGTCCTCGTACGCTACGTGCGTGAGGATGGTAAGCTGCATACAGTCAACCTGCAGGGGGCTGCTCTGGCCGATGGCCGGACCCAGTCCATCATCTTGCGACTTGGCGGGCTCCAGCGGGACAGCCTCCACCTGGAGCATTACGTCAATTGCCGGCTGGCTGACTCTAGCCAGGGACAACCGTCGCTGGTGTCGCTGCCCACTGACGGAGAAGCTGTGGACATCCGCAATGGCCAAAAGTCCTTCGCTAAGCTGCAGGTGACACAATGTGGAATTGAGGCTGTGTTGGCGGCGTCTTTGAGGCTCAGCTGTACTGTGCTTGCTGAACAGTGGACGGGCTGGTTTTTAGCGAGGAGGCAATGAGAACAGACCTGTACGCGACACGTAATGCACATTTTGCCGGTTACTGGGGGCCGTGGGTCACATGACTCCTGAAAGCTTCAAAACAAGCTCCTCATTCTAACAGTTAGTGAAGGTTGCATCCATCACACAGTTTTCCTTCATCAATTTCTTTTTGCTCAGACAGTTTAATCCCTCAGAAACTCAGCTGACTTTAGATCCCCGAGACTCGGTGATCCCAGCAGACTTTAGTAAACTGTGGGTTCCTGATAGCTGTATCACAGACTAACAGATATCAGTCCATCTGCTACTTTCCTTAATCACACTGTAGTACGACCTGTTCATCACTGAGCTGCCACTGTCGTCTGCCACCTCACTGAAGCCATTTTACTTTCATGTCACTACTAATCGGTCGTCAGCTGATAAGTGTAGTGACTAGAGTATACCAGGCATGTGGCCTGCGGGAACATAATCCTGCCTGACCTGGAAAGGGTCTTTTGGTAATCTAAGTGAATGCTGTGTGTGTTTGTGGGCCTTCTTTAAGGGTTCTGTGGAGTCTCTGAAGCTGGCCCTGGGGGGCTCGTTGGCCAGTGCGGGTGTCCTGACGGATTGCCCCTTCCAGGGGGATTCATCACAGCAGAATTGGGGTGAGCAGAAGACGGTGGGAATGATGGGGCTGGGCTAAAGCCACAGGACCAAGAGTTTAAAAATGGGCCTATTATTAGCTTGTGAGAGCTCTTTTTCAGGACTCATTCACAACTTAATACTGCCACAGCAACCACCCTCAGAGTTTACAACATTTGATGATAATTAATTGTGGACACATACATTCAGAAATTGAATTTGGATACAGGTATTGTTACAGAATTTACGTATGAACAAATTTTCAAAAAACTGTTAACTCATGTAGGGCCAAACTCCAGAAATCAAATCTTTGCTGACTTCCAACCTTTTTGAAAAAGGAACGCCTTAATACATCATTGCCATCTAGTGGCACTGTATGGTGTTGCAGGGGCTCACGTAGCTCCCATTAAGCCTAGTACATAGTTCACTTTTTTTGTGCTCCGTCACGATTCATGCACAGTCGAGCACACGGACCTTTGCGCCCATGCTACGTTTGTAAGTGTACGTTTGCAGTCGACTACAATGATATTCCACCGAACCACTAGAAGGTGCACAGCGGAATTAATTAAAGGGCAGGCTAGCACTTGCAAATTGCAATGCAGATTGTGTGATTTGAAGTTAATGTGATGGCCAGTTGTGCCATACGTCATCCTCCAGTGCTACATCCAGAGTGCTTCTTTTTAGGAATATTACAGGTTCCTTATAATGCTTTTGTATTTTGTCTTAGACACGATTATTGGATTTGTTAATAAAGCAGTATGTACATTATAACAAAGGAATGATTTTGTTGCCGGGGGATCTTTTGTGCATTTGGATGGGTGTCTCTGAGGGGCTGGCATGGCAATGAAAGTGATGCACAGGAGCAATGACCTTTATTCTGCCCCCCCTGCAGGGGGTGGTGATCTTAATGCCATCCTGGGTGAGTACCACTGTCACAGCCTCTCTCGCATTCCCCCCCTGTCCCACTGTCTACCCAAACCACATAAACACCAAAGACAGTGGGCTGCCATCACAAATACTGAGAATGGTCACTTCTCTGTTTGCCTCTAGGGCACATCTGCAAGTTATTATTTAGCAGTTGTTAGCTTGGTAATGTTTCTACTTTAACTGGGTGTCTTTAATCCAAATGCTTTTCAGGTGACCACACCAAGGCTCTGATTGGCCAGCTGATAATCTTTAACCAGATCCTTGGGGAGCTGAGACAGGACATCAGAGAACAGGTGGGAGGGAAATGGTAACTGACTAACTGTGGAGTTAGACATTGGGAGTAGCTGTGTGGTTTAGTGATTGTGTGGTTATCTATGTGAGACTAGCCTTCCAGGTTAGCTGGGTGGGATTAGCGATATGGAGTTAACTTTGTGGGTTAGCCATGTGGGGTTTGTTTTCGTACTTAGCCAGTTTTTTTTTTAGCTTTCAAAGGTTAGCCATCTGGATTAGCTGTGGTATTATTTACGTTTGGTTAGCTGGGTGGGTTTGGCCTTCAGAGTTAGCTGTATCTAGATAACTTTGAGAAGTTCTGTGTTAGCTGTGTGTGAGCATGTTTGTGTGAATGAAGGTGCCATTTTAAGGTTTTCAGGCTAAAACAGCAGCCATGGCTGGGGCTGTCTCTTCCTCAGGTGAAGGAGATGTCCCTCATCAGGAACACCATACTGGAGTGCCAAGTGTGCGGTGAGTGGTGGATGAAGACTGGACCTGCAGACGCACCCTCAGCATCTCACACTGGGCCTAACTTGTGAGGTCGAACTCTTGGGCCAGCTCGATCGCATGTAGTGAGGCCTCTGGAGGTCAATGATCCATACAGCAGATTCAACGTAGCCCCACCACACAGAAGCATTTTGGGGCTGGGTACTGCTCCGACAGGATGGGCCCTGTGGTCTCCCATGTACTTCTCCTCCCTCCAGGCTTTCACGAACCCCATTCCCGCTGTGTGCCCAGCCCTTGCTACCAAGGAGTGCCCTGCATAGAGACACTTGATTACCCAGGGTACCGCTGTGGGCCGTGCCCTGAGGGCATGATGGGCAATGGCACACACTGCAAGGATGCAGACGAGGTACGCCAACCACCTGACACCAGGTCTCACCCAGTCAGCAGTATGCTCATTTTCACCCTGGCTCCTCCTACTGGCAGCTTTAGGCTGCAGACCTTGTTTAAAAAAGAACCAGCTTAATAACTAGCTCAAGTTTACTAGTTCCCAATCAAAATATGGATTTGTTTATACTTCAGTTTCTTTTTCCATGCAGGAAGTGACAGGTATTTGTCTTACTGTTTTACTAGATATTTCTATCATTTCCACACCATGGAGCCTAGCTGCTCCTTCCTGTTACCCCCTCATTTACTTGCACTGGGCTCTTACCCCTTTGTTTACTTCTATCTCCTCTCATTTACCTGCACCCTTTACCTTACTTCCTCATTTATTTCCACTCTTCCATTCCCTCCTCATTTACTTGTACCCTCCCCTTCCCCTCTCATTTACCTGCACCCTTCACCTTAATTCCTCATTTACCTGAACCTTCTCCTTCCCCCCTCATTTTCTGCACTCTTCCTTTCCTCCCTCGTTTACCCTGTTCTTACCCATTTATTTACCTGCACCCTGCTCTTACCTCCTTCTCAGAGCCCAGCAACTCAGTCAGTCATATTGCACAGGCCCCTGTCAACTGGCTTTCCTGACACAGGCCTGACCCTCACCCTTTGTCACACAGTGCGCCCTAGCACAGCCCTGCTTCAGCGCAGCAGCGTGTATCAACACAGCCTCGGGGTTCTTCTGTAAGCCCTGCCCACCTGGGTTCACAGGACCCCCTGTCAGTGGGGTGGGGGTGGAGTATGCCAAGAGCCACAAGCAGGTAAGGCCCTGGCACGCTGTGACTACAGTGACCTCATGTGGTCCAACATACCTAGAGAGATGGCCATCAGTTCAGGCTGTCTGCTCGAACTACAAGCACATTCTTATATCTGCCTTTACAGCATCATACACTCATGTAATAATAGTGAAAGTTGTACAGTTAGAAACATCTGGAAAAAAGCTAGAAGACAATGGAGAGAAGGTCATTTTATGAGGAAAAACCTCTCTGAAGACCTATTCTGTGATGCTGTTTTTAAATTAAATATTAATTGTTAATTATTTTGGGACAGGGGATGCTGTGTAAAGCAAACTGAAATTAAAACTGAAAATAAGCGCTAACTGAGTAATGAGAATGCCTGCTTTAACCTGCATCTGGAAGATTCCACTTGACTTCACCATTTTGCCTCACCATGTGATGTCATCAAATCCCCTCCCCTGGTTTCTGCAGGAGTGCTCAGATGTGGATGAGTGTGTCAATGGCAGCAGCTCCTGTGTCCCCAACTCCATGTGCATTAACACAATGGTGAGTCCCAGGATGACGCAGGTTAGCTAACACTGCAGGTCTCGACTTGGCTTGTACATAAGTTGGTCCCTCTTCGCCTTTGAATGCTTCAGTCAGGCACTGCAGAGTGCATTACCATAGTGATGGAACATCTGTGTGTTTTCCTTAATGAATCAGGATCTGATACACAGTCAGTGTAGCTGTTCAGTTTCACTTTTCTCACCCCTTCTTATTCAATCTCTCTCTCCCAGGGATCTTTTAAGTGTGGCCTGTGTAAAGCCGGCTTTGTCGGTAACCAAACAACAGGTTGTTTCCCACAAAAGTCCTGCCTCACGCTCAGCTACAACCCATGTGATGTCAACGCGCACTGCTTCATCGAGCGCAACGGGGAGGTGTCCTGCGTGGTGAGCCACACCATCCTCGGCTGCAGGACCATTGGAGTTCTACTTCTGTGTGGTGTTCATGAAGGCAGCCAGCAGATGGCAGACTACATTTTTCTCTTTGAGCCTTTGGGTCATTTCTGCTCTTTAACCCCTCTACAGTGCAGCGTGGGCTGGGCGGGGAACGGCTATACATGTGGGCCTGACACAGACCTGGACAGCTATCCGGATGAGCCTCTGCCCTGCATAGACAACAGCAAGCACTGCAAGCCGGTCAGTAACCTCGCACCCTGCTGAAGAGCGCTATAAGTGATGCACAGCTACAGGTATCCATAATGTGTGTTTGCCAGTGCTGCCCTCGGAGGTCACATTCCCTTTGCCCACACACAGGACAACTGCGTTTACACACCCAACTCAGGCCAGGAGGACACAGACAATGATGGCATTGGCGACCAATGTGATGAGGACGCTGATGGAGATGGGATCAAGAATGTGGAGGTGTGTCTGTATGGGTTTCATTGGACCCCCGGGGGCTCTTCAACCCAAGGAGTTTTTGCTCATCTCATTCCCTGTTGTCAGGCCTTATCTGCTTGTACAGTGTGTTGTATGTTTAAGGTAGTGGGAGAAGTGTAACTATGTGTGTCTGTTCTTATATGATCCCCATACGTTTATGTTTTTGACGGCATGTTTCAGGACGACTGTTTTGCTTGCTCATGACATGACATACACACTCACCCATGTGATTTTTTTGCAGGACAACTGCCGGCTGATGCCCAACAAAGACCAGCAGAACTCAGACACAGACTCGTTTGGTGACACTTGCGACAACTGCCCCAATGTCCCCAATGGGGACCAGAAGGACACTGATGGCAACGGGGAAGGCGATGTGTGCGACAATGACATTGATGGGGATGGTAAAGCGTGTTGACCTAAATACCCCTCCGGTGACCTGGAGTATGGCTGCCCCTGACCCTTTAATGCATCTCTGCAGGCATCCCCAACGTCCTCGACAACTGTCCCAGAGTGCCCAACCCAATGCAGACAGACCGAGACAACGACGGAGTGGGCGATGCCTGTGACAGCTGCCCAGAAACCAGCAACCCCATGCAGGTCAGCAAAGGGTGATGGGAAGGGTGATGGGATAGGAATGTATTCTTAACTCCATCACTGGAGAGCATTTGCTCTTTTAACTAAAAATTACAGGATAAACATGGGAGAAACCTGAAATAAACACCTAATAAAGAATGAGCAAACAGAAGGTAAACACAGAGCAAACATAGGTTATTCACAGTACACAAAATGTATGAACACAGGATAAACATACTGTACAGAGTGAACACAGGGCCATCACAGGAATCACACAGGCTAATAACAGAATAAAAGCAAATGAATCAAAGGTAAACATGAGATAAACAACAGGATAAACATATGGTAAATACAAGGTAAATGTATGATATGAACACGGGGTAACCAAAGAGCAAACACAAAATTTAAAATTGAGAAAATAGTAAAATTAGGACAAACACGGGGTCATCACAGAGGAAACCCAATAAATTCAAGGTAAAAAAACAAAAATAAAGAAAATCAGGTTAGAGAGTAAATGCAGTAAACACAGATTTGTATTTTGTATTCTTATGAACTGTTAGAACACTGCAAGCAATCCTCTGACATCTTTTTCGCATGACAGACCATAATAAAGTGCTACACGGACTGCGGCAGCTCGAGCAGCTCAGATTAGGGCTTGGCTAAATATCACCCACAGACTGTCGCACTTCTGATCGTTCCATGAGTTCATATTGAACGCGGCGTCTCATTATTGCCGCTGCCACCTTTATTCTTCCTTTAGACAGATGTTGACAATGACCTGGTGGGAGACGTGTGTGATACCAATCTGGACAAGTGAGTGTGCACTGCCCACAGCCGGCGCTACACATACTATACACATGCACACATAATGGACTGAACGAATCAGTCTTGTCTTTAACGAGAGCGCTCATGTCATACTACACCGTTCCCCAGCATGCGCTGTCCTGCTCTGCAGACATACTCTTCTCTATGTCTGTATACGTTCACCTTATTTAACTGCTCTAACTACTTTCTACTGGAGCTAACAAGGCTTTATTACAAATTATTCGTCTGAGTTAGAAAATAACCAGTTAGTACTTGTATTACTTAATTCAGAGAATTCCATGTTTCTCTATAAATGATTTAATTTCTAGGTATTCTGTGACTATTCCAAAGAAACGACCATAGATTTATTTTCATTGTTCCTCCTGGAACAGAGACAGTTAAAGTGATTGAAGGGACTAATGTGGCAGTCCTGCACTAATCCGTAGACTTTATTGAGGCCTCTCAGTACAGCTGCAACCTTTTAATTACAGGGCTAGGTCCTTAACTGTAGGGTAACCTGCTTCCCATTGCCCGGGATTAAAAGCCAAAAGACAGCAAAAAACTGTGAATATTATGGATAGTCAATATTTATGAACAAGACCAAATGACCAGACTCCTAGAGAACTGAGCACCAGCTTTCTGTTATAAAGATCACTTTTGAGAGGTCAAAAGTGTGCTCACTGCTCTCACCAGCGACGGTGACGGCCACCAGAACTCACGAGACAACTGCCCTGAGGTGCCCAACAGCTCCCAGCTGGACTCCGACAACGACGGTATCGGAGACGAATGCGATGAGGATGATGACAATGACGGCATCCCCGACCACACCAGCCCTGGCCCGGATAACTGCCGACTAATCTCCAACCCCAACCAGAAGGACTCGAATGGTGAACCTCTGCCTCTGCTCCAGCACCATGTCCCAGTTGCTGTGCTGAAGAGCTAGTGTAAAACTCTTCTAGTGGACCCACTTTCCACTGTGTGGGCTTCTGTCCAGTCAACCAGACCACAGTAGCTGGTCTCTGTTTGCACATCGTGTGCGTTAGCCTGCAGACCTGTACCTGTAGCACGTCCACCTCACCTGTAGCACCCGTTTTTCCTAACCTCCACCTCACCTGTGTCTCCCGCTTTTCCTAACCTCCGCCTCACCTGTGTCTCCCGCTTTTCCTAACCTCCGCCTCACCTGTGTCTCCCGCTTTTCCTAACCTCCGCCTCACCTG
>JAACJT020022941.1:0-28343 GCA_009936485.2 Gymnarchus niloticus | reverse complement strand
TCTCTCTCTCTCTCTCTCTCTCTCTCTCTCTCTCTCTCTCTCTCTCTCTCTCTCTCTCTCTCTCTCTCTCTCTCGCTAAGTCACTCTCTGTCTCTCTCTCTCTCTCTCCTACTCTCTCTCACACCTTCAGTTGTAGGCGGAGGCTCATTCACATAACATGTAGACAGTCATGGATTTAATCGAGTTTTTGTTTGAGTGCAGACACGTCCGTAATGGTGTGTTGAACTCTGCAGATCTACAGGACATCCCAGAGGAAGGTGAGGGTGGGTCAGATGTACGGGAGACTCAGGCAGACGCGGACCCATCTTGTAGATAGCCATGTCTCCGCCGGGATCCAGAGCCTGAGCCTGGATCTGGACCCGGATCAGCCAGAACCAAACCCACTGGACTTGAATGCCTTCATTCTCTTTTCAGTCCAAACCTCAAATGTTGCACACTCAGTAAACACCAGCCTTCACCTTAGTATGTCTGTCTTTGCCATACAATGGTACAGGTCACTATTAATAATGTACATTCTTATAGTATGCTTCTGTCTGCATTTCCTTCAGACTTTCCCATATGATTCCCATTCCTTAACAAGATGCCCACTGTTTAACAATGTTGCAGCATTTAATGTGTGCCAGCCCTTGTCTCAGTCATCACTGTTCTTTCTATTCTTAAATTTTCATCTTCGTTTTTGTTGTTTTTTTGAAGGGAAATAGAAAGTAGTGATACTTAAAGGCTCTTGGTGTCGATTTTTCTGTAAGGAACTCCATGGGAGTCATTTTAGAAACAAAACGCAGCGACAGAGTGACCTCTGTGCCTATCATATCCTTTGCCCAAGGCGGCTGATAGTATTGACCTTAGCGACACTAACTGCGGTAAAATGCACAACATACGTTCTGGTAACGGTATCAGACAAACGTCAAAAAACAGAAAGGTTAATTAGATCATTTTAGGGATTGGAATTAAAAAAAGACAAACTTTAGCAAAACAAACTACTGGCTAGTTCAAAGAAGAACTAAATACCCTATTTTGACTGGGTACCTGAACCAGGTAGCAGTACATAATGTGTTAATAATAAGCAGAGATTAATTGACTTTAAAAGATTGTCATTGATTGTTCAGAGTAAATAAGAATATTTGGATTGTATAAGTGGATTTATGTTGCTTGTTATATATTATATGTAAACTGTGTATTAGTGTGTATAAATATATTAGCATTATTTGAAAATTGAGTAAATTCTTGTACTTAGAATTTCACACTACTTAGATCAGTCCCCTGTGTTTGCCTGTCATGCATGTTTACAGATTAAAACATAGGTAGACTTAGGAAATGTTGGTTTCCACTGGTTGGTAGCAAATGGGCATTTTATGCATGAGCACACAGCAACAGCATTAGGTTTAAGACGGTTTTTTGAAGCAATAATTTTGTAGCCTTTTTCAGTACAGTGCCCCACCAGCACCCTCTGCAGATCAAGCTCTTTTAATAATCTGGTTCAATCAGAGTATTTCATACCTCGTGACACTTTATTATTGTGGGATTTCCAGACTTTGAATAATGAAATGGCTTGTATATTAGGCATGCATTTAGAATAATGTAGGCAATGCAAATGTGTTTGTCGTAATTCATGGGGAACGTGACTCAAGGTCACAGTGTACCTGACAGACATGAAGGAGATCCTGATCCAACTTCTATGCAGCAAAAAATAATAGCAAAAATCTGCTGTTTTAGCTGGCAGCCAATTCAGGATATCTTTGTTACTTTCTGCTGGTTGTTTTTAAGCGATAATTTATATGTGTTTGTAAATATATCAGCTGTACTTGCTTTAATGCAAAGAGCAGAAGAACATTCAATTGCTAAGCAATCAGCCTGTATTGAGTATGAACTGCTCTGACAACCAGGACTATGGAATCACTACTGTTCAGTGTGAGGGGGGAAACATATTGTACGTTTCCACTGTTTTTCAATACTTGTCCATTTTATACCTGCAGTGTGTACTGTGTAGTTTCAATATAAACAAGCCACGAATCCTACTGAAGTAAAGAATTGTTTTTGTGCCCTGATGTTGTACTTTTTGAAATGTCCCCATGTACGAATTGAGAAATTTCAGGTTGCCCATCCAGTTTGCCACTGTTGGTTTGTTCTTGCAAGCTGGACTTGTCACTGATCTCACGGGCCTTCTGGAGCCCACGTAGCTGATGATAAAAACTGTGCTTGGAGTGATCGCTCCTCCTTTTTGTCTGTTTTTTCAGGCTAGTTCTGTTTTGGATATTTGTATATCACAATAAAACTTGGGCAGCTGAAAACAATTTTTCATTTACATGGAGTTATAACTAAACATTTCATCTGTGGTGTGGGGAGTTCTAATATTGTTAACACTTTCATATCTGGGAGAAAAAGTTTGTTTGCCACTAGTTCCCAGTCTTTCTGTCAGACCCCCTTTTGACCCCACTTATGGGGATAAAAATATTTTAAGAACTCACTTCCAGCTTAGGAACCACCATCTCTAATTATCCTGATGAAAGGACACAGCCTTGAGCCCTAAAACTATTTTTCTAGAATGAGATCTTGATTTAATGAATTTCATCAGGCAACTTCAGCATTAGACAAATTTTGATACAGCATTCTCTTTTGTACATGCACAACAAACAAAGAGGAATAAATGAAAAGAGGCCAAAGTACACAAACTACAGGGATTATCAATAGCCTGCCAGCACCAGCGCAACTATGAACTCCAAATATTTCATAATGTACAGTAGCTAGACTTTTATTTTGACACATGGCTCAGATCCTTTTGCACAACCAGCTCCTAGAAGTTCGGGAAGTAGAAGATTTCTGAGCCTGTCAACCTGGTTTATAGTTACAAACAAGGAAGGACACTGAAGCTATAAGTGTAGACCAAGCAGATGAGGGTCACAAACTTTAGATGAAGCTCAGGTAGATGAGAGACACCATACCCATATGTACAGGCCGGGCAGACAGATAGGTAATTGATTGTTATGGGAAAAGGACGCTAAGATCAGCCCTGCCCCGCCTTAATGTTCTTATTAAAAAAAAAATAAAGTTACACATGAGATAGCCACTGAACGCAATTAATACCACACTTTCACAAATATGATCTCCTGTCCTTTATGGTATTTTGGATGTAATGTTTGATATTAAATGAGATCAGGACAGTTAAAAACAGAATGGAAAAAAGGAAAAGGATTTGTAAGGATTATTATAAGTCAACAGTACCATATGATCAGTCACATTAAAGTGGTAGACACACTGTTTTATTCATGTTGTGCACATCCAACAATACGACTCTAGATCGTTTCATCCACTCCTCAGCAAATATACCCTCAGTTTGCCCAGTGAATAATCCAGGGTAGAACTCTGCCTGGTTTCTGAGTCCTTCCTGATATTCCAAGATCCCTTGAATTTTGAACCCCAGTCAGAACTATAGAAACTGTTAAAAATTGGCTAAACAATAAACAGGGCATACAAAACCAATTCCAGTACAGTGTTCATTCAGTGATACAGCATCAGTTTCATTCTGCGGTAGTTATTATTAGGTGGTGATTGTAAAAATACGCATCTGCTTTATATAGTTCATCTTATAAAATAAGAATATTGATATTTTATTGTTGTTATTGTGGTTATTATTGTCGTGGCTCAGTAGTTAACACTGCTAACTCACACTTCCTGGGTTGGGGATTTGAATCCTTTCTCTGCTATGTGTGAATGGAGTTTGCATCTTCAGCCGATGCTGGAGAGAAGAGGTTTCCTCGCACACATGCAGTTAGGCTAACTGGCATCACACTGAATTGCCCATAGTGTGTATGTCCTATGATTGACTGGCATCCCATCCCTGGTGTACCCCAGCCTTGTGCCCTGTGTGTATGGTCAAGGACAGATTCCAGCTTCCCTCACCTATAACACATCGCCTCAGGGTTATGATATTGCAACACAGCGCCATCTCATGCTGATACTCTGAATGTACGTGGGAATGACCGAACTTGAGCTTCATAACCTTATTTAGTCATGCTGAAATACTACCTCGCTGCTGCCGGGACGCTACAAGACGGAACAGCCAAGAAGCTGGAAGTATGCGTGATGTCACTGGTGTCTCATTGTGAAATCGCTTACGCTTCGGGGCTTTGTGCTAGTTTTCTGAGCGACTTGTACTTATTCAAAGCAATACAATACAAAAAACGTATTTGTTCAGCTTTCACAGTTATACACATAGTTACTTTGAGAATCATATATATATATATAAAGAGCAGCCTGAGTTGATTGTTTTTGTGCACGTCGGCGTGTGTGCCGATTCAGTATTGTGCAAGGCGGCTTTTCATGAGCGGCAGTGAAACACCCAAGCAAGTCTGAACACAGTTCTCCAGTCAGCTCGCAGGAAGGCGGCATGGCCTTATCTTGTACCTGTGCTGGCGTACGGAAAGGTTCACGAAAGCAGAAGAGCCAAAACTATACAGCAGAAATGCCGTCCCAAGTGGAAACGGACACTCCAAACTCCCATACACGTTAAAAACATAGGGCTATACACTTCGAAGGATTTTTAATGTAGTCTTTCCAATCATCCACTATAAACAGCTGCCTCTCCAGGTGAGGTTTAGAGAGATTGTTTTGATAACACATATTTATATTAGTTATCCGTGCTATTACTATTTCGACAGGTGAGATGGGGTAGGGGATCATTTATTCGGGGATGGGTGTAGACCTATGTGCTTATAAATCACATCAAGGTAATTAAACCATGTTTTGCACTGAAAGTTATTTTGCGATACCATTAAACCAACATAAAGCAAAACGATTTGATCGCCATGTATCACACGCCGTACTTTTCCAAGCGAAGTTGACGGCAGGCAAACAACCGATCTGGACGAGCTGATCCCAGATCGGCGTTCAGAGCCGTCCCGAGGACGGTCGGGGACAGGGCGGAGTCGGCCGGATGTCGGTAAAAAGGAGGAAGAGGAGGGAGGCGCGCGAGTGGGCAAGGTCAGTGCCTCACCTGGGCGGCGGTCCGGTGCCACTTTTGGCTGGTTGTTGGTCGACTTACAGGCTTAACTTTGTTTAGCTAGTTGGTGGACAGTTAACTATCTGCGTGAGTGCCGCCGTACTGGTTTTCTTCTTTTAACTAGCTGTGTCGTGGTGTCCTCTCGGTGAGCTAACGTTCAAGTAACGTTTAAGTAAACTTTGAGTAAAGTATGAGCTGCTTGATGCGGTTATACGGCCGGCTTTAGTAAAAGTTAGCCGACTGGGGTGTAACTGGAACGGCTCGCATCCAGCCAACTAATCTGGGTGTCCGGATTTAGAAAGTCGGGATTAAGCCTCGTCTAGTTTATTTTTCCACCATTAACTGGTTAGTTGTGTATTTTTTTGGGGGGTGGGGACATTTTTTTTGTTGTTTTGCCGCGCAGTACGCAGCTTGAAGAAAGTAGTGAGGAGCGAAGCGGAGTATGGCTGGGGCCGGCAGTGTGGACGCGGTGAAGCGCAAGATAAAGGTGCTGCAGCAGCAGGCGGACGAGGCGCAGGAGAGAGCCGAGGAGCTGCAGAGGCACCTGGAGGATGAGAAGAGGCTCCGGGAGCAGGTATCCCCGGCAGACACTGCCAGCACCGCGTTTCTGCTGTCTCCTTAACCTCAACCAGCACTTCCAAATGTGTTTTGTTGCTCTTTTGCTACCAGCTCCTGGTTAAAATACAATTATTGTAGTACTCCTAAAAAAGTCTCCGGAAAAAAAAAAACTGGAAACTTGTATGGTGAGATGAATGTAGTGTGTCCTGTAAACGTGGAGGGTATTCAACAAGTGTAACTGGGACATGGCTAAAGCCACATGTAACCGGTGGCTTCTGATTTCTGTTTCTGTCTAAATACTTACTGGTACTTCATAAGGAACCCACCCCCCCACTAAATTCCCTTTAATCTGATATTAGGATTTACAGTTGCCAGATTTACCTTTCTTTGGGTGGGGTGAACTTGCACCCACTTTAGTGGTCCATGAAAATTGTTCTTCAGTCGCCTTTCAGTTTAAATCAGTGTATTTTTAGGGTTAAGTGTGGCTTCATTATTTAATAATGAGAAACTCATGAGGCCCTGTTGGTGTCATTTTGCCAACCCTTTGTGATGGCTGGTGTATCCAGAGCAGACTAGCCAGGGCTTTCAGTGATGGGGAATTTTTTTTGTAAATTGAGATCTAAAGCTGCTGTGAGTCATTACTGTAATGCTTTGGACATGGCTGTGTAAGCCTAGTAACAGGATGGCCTCTTGCAGCCCTGTGGCTGGACCCTGATGTGTGCTGATGAGACTTAGCAGCTGCCGTCATGTTCTTCACATCTGGTAGTCAACGTGGAGGGTGCAAGCATTTGAGTAGCTTTTTGTTTCAAATACAAGGTTTTGTTGTAACTTACAGCTGATGGTACATTTCTTTCTGATGGCAGAAACTTTCATGTTAATACACTGAGGATGTGTGCATGATCTGCAGGCTTAAGTTCTTCTGTGTCCTGGAAATGAAAATGACTGCCATGTCAGTCATATCTGAGGAAACGGGCTGCCTTTCTGTGCTACTGTTGTGTCTACAGATGGGGAATGTGTGAGTAAATGTCCGTGTCAAGGTTTGCTCTGTCCTGTCACTTTGTCAGTCCTCAGAAGGAAGAATGTCAAGATTAATCAAAAGGACCATACCATGTCAGAACGCAAGCGAGTGGATCGAATCCCTTTGGCGACACGTTTCAGCCGAGTTCTCCTTCCTGGGATCGGAGCTCGTGTGAATCTTAACTGTAGCATTTGAGGATTCGTTAGAGCCTCTCTTTGGTGTACATGTGCTTCCTGAAGGTTGACTCCCTTATGTTTTTTTGGTGTATGGCTCTGTCTTACACTCCAGCAAGTTGAACTTGCAGTTCATCTTGAGTAGATCAGAATGATGACTTTCTAGGTTTCTGTGACTCTTCTCCACTGTGGTGTCAGGGAACCTTAATCAACTTGAAGATATTGCTGCTCTTGAAATCTGACGGGATAATGTAACTTGGGGATGCTGGTAATCCATCAGGTCCTTTATTCAATTTTTATTATGCTTAATTTGTCTAACCCCAGTTGTGGATTTGTGATTTCTCCCTATGGAGAAACTGTCCTGGGAATTCAAGTGAAAGTTCATGCAAGGGTGTGATCAGCACGTTATTTTCCCTACTATATCTGTAGTGACATGTTTTTTTTAATTTGCTTTGTTGCCTTTAAGGAAAGTGAAGCTTTTCTATTTGGGGGTGGGGGGGGGATGCTCGTCATGTCGATGCAAGCTGTGGCTCAGTGACATAGCCGTATGGCGCAGGAGGAGATGTGGGTCCTTCTAACATGTCCCTGTGGGCACCTCACTTGCCGAGTTTTCTTTTCTGGCCAGCAGCACTGTAGAAGAGTTTGAGAAAGATGGTCTTTTTCTGGTTCCTCCCTCTTCCCCCACATCATACCAGTGAGGTGCTGCCAGGTGAGCGGACGTGTGCCTTCATGCCTGCTCTGACTCTTCTGGGCAGGCTGAAGCAGAGGTGGCATCTCTGAGCAGGAGGATCCAGCTGGTGGAGGAGGAGCTGGACCGGGCCCGGGAACGCCTGACCACTTCCCTGCAGAAGCTGGAGGAAGCTGAGAAAACAGCTGATGAGAGCGAGCGGTCAGTGGTTACCTGGGCAGGGTGATGGCTGGGGCACCAGAGACATACCTAAATACTGTGGCCTGGTACAGTGGCATGAAGCGGCGTTCCCCTCTAGCATTTTAAATGCAAGAACTTGTGTTGAGAGAATTCTGACCCTTCATTGGAGGTGAAACTTTATAGCTTTATCTGTCTAGATATTGTGTATGAGCCAGTAGACTTAATGTAAAAACTCCAGCTGATCCTGGCTGTGAGCTTCCCCTTAGGTTTCAGCTGAGTACATTGAGTGGGGTGTGCTGTGTTTTTTGTCATTGAGGGTGGTGTATATAGCTCAGCTGGCAGACCTGCTGCTTCCAGAAAGTCAATTTTATCACCTATGGGCCTATGAGCATCACTTATTTCCAGGTAACTCGAGGTATCTCCTGGCTGGTTGCCCTGGTTTTCAGACCTCAAGCCTGTCTCTCGCCTGTATGGGTTGATCTCTCATGAAGAGCAATGTAGTATGTGAAACTACCCAGTTTCCCTATGGGGTGAGTTATGTACCTGTGTAACGAATGCTAGATGGGGAGTCATATCCTTCTTGTGTTTCAGGGGCATGAAGGTGATTGAGAACCGGGCCCTGAAGGATGAGGAGAAGATGGAGCTGCAGGAGATCCAGCTGAAAGAGGCCAAACACATCGCCGAGGAAGCCGACCGCAAGTACGAGGAGGTGAGTCCTGCCTGCCTAGGGTGGGTGAGGACCAGCCGCCAGCTTGGTAAGGTGCTGCTTTTTTCACTGTGTTGCTATGATTCCAGGTGGCTCGCAAACTGGTCGTCATGGAGGGGGACCTTGAGCGCACCGAGGAGAGAGCTGATCTTGCAGAAGCGTGAGTCGCACGGACGTGTTGCCATACCAATGTGTTGTGGTGTTGCAACACTGGCAGCTTCCCAATCCTAGCGCCCCCTTCAGTTCCTGCACAGCTCCTGCAGAATCATACTTGCTAACTTCTCAGCCTAAAATCTATTTTTTTTTTTTTTTAAACTATACAATGCCACCTTGACAAAGGTTTCCATTGTCAGTGCCACCCCTCAATAGTCAGTGACTTAAGTAAATATGGGGGAAGTCGGATTTATGAAGGAGCTTGTTAGCGTGGGTACCCTTGGTGGTTCCCCAGTAACTGAGGATGCAGGGTACCTTCTGGTTCCTCTTTATAGTGCAGATGTTTCCACATCTTGAATCTCCTTCTCTGCTGAATAAATGTTTAAAAGGCTTCATTGTAATTGTGGCAGACTACTGGAAAGTTCACATTTCAATCAAAGTAGTGAACAACCAACCCAATGGGTCTTTCAGCTGAATTTTTTTCTTTGCCTTTATTCTGGCACAATTCTTTATGTAATCTTATTTATATAGCACCTTTAACAAAGCCCGTTGTCGCAAGCACTTTACATGGTCCCCAGAGAGTAAGGGTGATGATGGCAAGGAAAAACTACCTCTGGAGGAAGAAACCTTTGTAGGAGCCAGACTCAAGGGGGAAGGCCATCCTCTGGCTGGCACTGGGCAGGATGAGCTCATTAACACAATATGCAACTATGAGGTGTAACAGAGTATTGTTGATATCCCGTCAGATGGCATTACTGAGGTGTTGATCTGCCTCTGGGGGTTTAGCCTCATAAACCCTGGGTTTAGCAGAGAGCTGGGGCACCTCAACAGCAAGTTTTCAAATTGGCACTGTTACTTAGGCATGCTGGTAACGAAATGCCCCATCTAACAGATTTAATTTGACTTCAAGATGGTTTTCCATACTTTAAATGGAACTGGTGGTACATGAGGGCTGGAGCAGCTGCCTCTGGACTGCAGTGACTGACGAACACTTGCATTACAAGCACTTGAGTGTTTTATGGGGGGGACTCTGAGCTGTGCTGGTTACCAGCTGGCCTGATTTCTGGGTTTGAATGAAGCCATGTTGGTTCATGGTACAGGACACTGCTTTGTCTCTCAGTAGTAGCTAAGCTCTGCAGTGTAGCATGTCAGTTGGGTGGTATCTAGTAATACATGTAACTGAGGGATGTGATGGCAGAGCTGTGTGTATACTGAAGGCCTCAGGACCACTCCCCTCCCTTCCCCTGCTGACAGCAAAGCCCGGGCCCTGGAGGAGCAGCTGAGGGGCTTTGACCAGACGCTCAAGACCCTGCAAGCTTCTGAAGAGAAGGTACTGCTCAGCTGTTACTCTTGACTGCAGTTCCCAGGCCAACACCCAGCTAGGCTCCTGGGCATCTCTGCTTTCACCTTTAGCCTCATGGTTGATGCCCAGCCACCTCCTGTCCCTTAACCTTTTTACCTTTGCTTATTTACGCTCATCTTGTGTAGTTTTTTTGCTGCTGCTGAGGGCAGACTTTGAATGTTTACCGATTAGCCCAAGGCTGCACCCAACCACCTACATCTGTGGTGAGCCAATGCAGCTGAAACATAGTGTGACGGCAAGCATTTGCAGATGGTGATCTGGTTCTCAGGATAGGCCAAGTTCCCTGAAGGGCGGCCGTCACCTTTACCCACAAATATCTCTTTGAACCATGTATTCTGTGCTCTGGGTCCAATTTTGTTCTTACTGTTCAGGTCCATTCTCCCACTGTTGTAATGCAAACTACCACATTATCAGCTTCACTTTTATTTTCCCTAACTCTGTGTAAATGAGGTACAAGTTTCTTTTGACCAGCTTCCTGCCATTCTCTGCCTTTCTGCCCTCTTGTACCTATCTGGTTTTTCCTATATTCATTTTTCCCTTCTTTCTGCCCCCAACTCAAAAACAAACCAAATGGCGGCTTGTAAATCCATCAGATTAGTGGGGTTGGAAGTCAAGCTGAAAGGTGTCACCAGTAACTTGAGATCCTGGGAAGCCCATGCAGGAAAAGGTAGGCTAGGCCAAGCATGGAGCTGCAAGGTGGGCCCTTGGGTGTATGACAGCATGCTGAGGCCCAGGTGAGAGTGAATGAACATGTGCATGAGTGTCTGCTGGCTCTCTGACCAAGGTTCAGGCTGGTAGGAGTGGTGGGAGGTCACCAGTGCATTATGGTGGCCATGGTCTTGGGGGCAGCATCTCCCTGTTTAGGGACCACCCTGGAAGTTCAGGGGAATCAGACTTCATTAAGGAATGGGTTAATTGTGGTGGTGTTTTCTCATTGCTTTTGCCAAAAGTACAAACTTGCAGCTCACACAACATGTACCAGTTTTCAATAAATGCATGTGTTTTGTCTGGTCATTGATTGTGGTCTGGGATGGCTTGTACATCTGTGGTTTATCTGCATAGAGCTGGAATTTCCTAATGCTGCCATGTTTGAGCAGGTGAAGAATCTGTTTAACGTAACAATGCACAGATTGTGAGGAATGTAAATCTTGTTACCTGCTCTCCCTAGTTCCTCCTGATCTGGGCTTTTACTACCCTCCCCCCATCTCCTCTTCCCCATTTTGTTGTCCTTGTCTCCCTTCCTGCCATCTCCCATTTAACCCCCCCCCCCCCCCTACATTTCAGTACTCCCGGAAGGAGGACAAATATGAAGAGGAGATCCGGATCTTGACCGATAAACTCAAGGAGGTGACGTTTCTCTACTAAACAGAGCCCTTGCTGCTATGTATTCAGATCCTGACAGGTGAAGCACAGCCTTTGGAAGACTTTCAGTGTCATGTGAGATGGCCTTTTGTAATGTCCTCAGGGTTCTGGCTTAACATACAGGGCTGAAATCTAGTAAAGTGGCATGCACAAGGGCTGATTTGCATTAGGTCCTTATGGTGTGTTTGTCGAAGTCCAGTGGAGTTTTAAACTGGTACATCTTTTTAAGGGTGTTTAGCTTTGTGCCCATTGCTGCCTGTGATGGGTTCCAAGTCTCCCAAATAACCCTCACCAAGATAAGCAGTTAGATGGAAGTAGGGTGGTACATTTTTAACATTGTTCCATTACCATAGAGAAGCTGCTGTGGGTAGTTTTGCAATTGGGTTTTGAATCCTGGAATGCTCATCTCAGTTATGGGTGTGGTCTCTTCTACAGGCCGAGACACGTGCGGAGTTCGGTGAGAGGTCTGTGGTAAAGCTGGAGAAGACCATTGATGACCTGGAGGGTATGCCCACCGGCACTGGCTGCTTATTGAAGCTGTTCCCTGCTACAGCCTTGGTGTCCTTTTCTCTCCCCTTCTTGCCATTCCTGTTTTCCTGTGGATGTATTCCACAGCTTCCTCCATGTACCTGTATGTGAGCTGAAGTGAGGCCATTGGGAACTACGTCAGTCTTAATGTAGTTGTGCTTCCAATTTTAGTCGTTGCTGGTGAGCTTTAACACAGAACTCACTAGCACATCACTCCTATGTAGCTTGACATCTGCTGTGATGGGGCATCATGCTCTTGGTGTGTTCATGACTGGCCAGGTGGTGTGTAGCCCTATAAGCATGCATGCAGTGTGCCCTTCCCTGAGAAGCGTATTGCAGTAACTACATGACAATTGGGAGTGTGCAGGTTGACCGGCCCAGACATGTTTTACATCCTTGGAACACCCTTTGACACAGAGCTGGTAGTCAGCTTTGATAACCTCTCAAACCGGAAGGTTAGTCTCTGTAGCATGTGTCTCAGGCTTTGAGCACCTGGTAGGTTTAGTAGGCTACACTAGTTATAGGAGGATTGGAGTCAATGAGGCAGGTGTGTGGTGACTCTCGTTCATTGAACGTTTGAAAGCAGCAGCCCATTCTAAGACAAGGTTGTCGTTACACCTTTGATCAAATGTGTAGGGCTTAAATCATGTGGCCTGTGTTGTGGTGGAATTCTATATGTAATTTGGAAAAGGACAGAAGAACAGTCCACACGTTTCTGAGGCGACCAGTTTTGAATTTGGCATCAGGTAGCCTTAGTGATTCCAATCCTCTGAAGGAGACTTGCTTTTGAACTTTTGGGTGGTTTAATGTGTGGATTATTTTTTAAGACTTTGAATTTTGGGTTTCAAAGCTTTTGATATGATCAAATTGATTTATCGTAACTATCTGCTAAGTTCCCACTAAGTGGGGTGCTAGGACTGTAGTTAAAGACCTGATCTGGCCTAAGTTGAAACTCCACTGAGTGCGTTGTGGAGAGAGGGTGGTCTCAACCAAAAGAATCAGTTTTCTTCCTTTGAGGTTTAAGTATTTAGTCTGACCAGATGCACAAGTGATAGATTTGATTTCCATTGTTGGGATTTTGAGTTCATCTGTCTTCCTACATTCATTTCAGATAAAACTGTTCATTGACTTGATCTGCCTGAGCTTTTCATCTTGCTGACCTCAGTCACTTGTGTATTTTTCCTGTATATGGTTCCTTTAACATGGCTGGGTCTTTCCTGCATGACTGCTACTTTCCTTCCTTCACTGTAACTGTCACAGCCTTTTTACCTGGCTGGCCTTTGTTACTTCACATGGACCAGTTCAGCTTTGTCTTTACGCTCCCCTTGCTGTAGCTTAACCTGATGAAATTCAGCGACTGAAGAGATGTATAGAAATGCTGTGAACATGTTCACAGCTGTCTGTTTTTGGCACAGCCTATATTTGCCTACACTGGTGTAAAAAAAAAAGGCTTTCAGAGATCCTTTAATTGTCTAGCAGTGTGCTTAACAGGCAATGGAGTCAAGTGTGGAAACTGCCTTAACATGTGGGATACAGACACATTAAGTTGGGCTGCTGTAATATTTCATAAATACTCTTGGACTTAAGGTGTGTATATGCTCTGACTGGGAGCTCATGATTGCAGATGGAGTCAATGAAACATGGAATTCTGATGGACTTCTGGGGCATTAATGGCCCCAAGTGGTTTGTGGGTCACATGACCTCTTGATTTGCAAGACGAGAGAGCGTCTCTTAAGTGTCCCGTGGTGTGGTGCAGTGCAAAATGATTGGTCAGTTCATGCTTCAGTGTTACTTTATTCATGCAGTTTCAGTTTAATGAGAGAATGCCTTTGAGCATCTTAAATTTGTGTAGTTGTATTCTTTAGCTTGCTTAAGCAAGTTTACACTAGTTTGCTTTTGAAGTGTGTGTGTGTGTGTGTGTGGGGGGGGGGGTTGGTGGCAAGTGTATTTTATCAGCAGACTTGTTAAATGGCGTGGGTGACCAAGTCTGATTATGCTTGTCCCAAGATGACGTTGGTATTCTAAGTACAATTTAGCTTTTAAAGTTTATAAACATGAATTTTGTAGTGAGAGTTCAGCATAAACTTGTGCTATTGCCAGCAGTTTAGTATGCATGCTTTCTAGTTCAGAGGGACTAGAACATATGCTAAGGTACAAATAAGTCATGTTTACTTGGCTAAACTCTCATGGCAGCCATATCTAAGCTTGGGTGTTAACATTTGCTGTCACTGACACATGCCACAACTGGGGCTGTGGAGTCAATGTTGCTGAAATGGTAAGATAATTCACTGAGCCAGGAGTTTCTGATACTGGTTTTCTCTTGAGCCTCTTTCACTGGTGGGGGAAGGAAACAGTTTGCAAGGTATTGCTGTGATAAACTGACCATTTTATTCACATAACACAATATTGTAGTATGTGGAGAGGGAAAAGCGTTGGGTGGTATGAAACTGAACTTTTTAAAACATAATAGTCTAACTCATCTTGGACTGTCGACTGTTTCCAAAAGACAAACTTTTAATTCAATGCAGGTTTGGCCACTTCAGAAAAGCCTGCTGTTTTGCATTGACGAGCATGGTGAATCCTGGTGAAGGGATTAAAAACCACCCTGCCTTTCTTGGGTGATCATGTTCCCTTGAAGTAGGGTTTTTGTGTTCATTCTGACACGTGTCGGCATGTTGAGGTTCATCAGAATAGGAGGTTTTTCCACTTCAGTCTGGGTGATGACATGCCCAGTGCTATATGGAGTGTTTTGTCAGTGTTTTTCAACTTGTGTGATCTGGTTATTTTGTCTGCTTCCTGTAACCAGCCATGTAAAGTCCTGCTTATTGAATTAGGTAGCTATAATTGCTGTTAAATAGCATTTCCTTCAGTTGACCTCTTGTCTGGCCCATAATATTAAATCAATGAATGTACTTCAGACAGATGTGGTATGTTTCACTCTACACCCACTGAAATGTGAATTCAGTCTTTTGTAGCTTGAGATTCTCCTGAATGATGTTCTCTTACAGAGAGGCTGGCCACTGCCAAGGAGGAGAACCTCAAGCTTCATGCCACCTTGGACCAAACCCTGCAGGAGCTGAATAGCTTCTGAAGTCCTCAGCTCCTGGCCCCTTGTTCAGAACCCTGCCATCCTGCCCGTCTCACATCTACTCTTCCTTGTGCGTCAGGCTTGGGTGCAGTTTTTTTTTTTTTTTCCTGAGTCTGTCTGAAGTTTCTCTTCTGCCTTGTATGCTTCTTCCCAGTGTACATGCACAGTTCAACCCTGACGCTAAACCACCAGCTGGCTGATTTCAGTTGTTTTTGGTGGTCCTCTCCACCATCTGGCTTTCATCTAAGCTGGTCCCGTGAACCCACTAAGATGGCAGTGGCTGTGTTTGTGTGTCATACCGTTAACAGCACTTTAGTACACTAAAGTGGTGGAGAACTTGGAGAAATGACTTTTGAGCTAGCCAGTCAAAATTCTTTTCTTGAAGTATTCCTCTACTGTGTTTGCTGGTGACCATAAACTCTCACCAGGCTGCTTGGTGGGTTGCTGCTGTGCTTGGCAGGGGGTGGGGTTCAGGTTGAGACCATGTCTTTCACAAGACAAATGTGCTGTCTCCAATTACCTTATACCAGCATGCCAAAGTGCTTTTTAAAAAGGGAATGCATCAATTGCAAGAACGAGTAGTATGAGTGAGTCGTTCTTGCTGCTTTCTGATATGAGGGGGCCATCAAGCTGGCCGGAGGGGATCCGGAATGTGAAAAGCAGAGTGTGCAAAATGACCCCATGTAAGCACATGTTAATCAAGAATAGATTTTAAACTGGAACTTTGTGTGGGATATTGACATGTTGTCATTGCCAATGTTTTCTTTGATAGTGATACAATGATGAATTTTAAAAAATAAACTGATTCTTAGTGGCATTACCAAGTGGAGTGTCTTATTGAAATGGGTTTGTATTTAAGGTTTTCTTTCCTGAAACACTGGATTACCCTTGAGGTTCTGAATTTACTTTTGGGATGCATTTTTTTTTTTTTACTATTTTTACTACCACTCAAATCTTAGCTTTTTGTGAGGAAAGGAACATTTTAGTGTTAAGTTCCATCCCTTAAGTTTATTTTTGATTCTTAATTTCAAATGCATTGCTGAAGACTGGGCCCTGTCCACTCAAATTTAAAAAGTAGCTTTAGGTTTTTTTGGTTGTTCCTTTCCTCAGTCTGTTCTCTAACATGGCTGACAGCACTTAGACAAACCCACCAATTATCTTATCTGCATCTTTAACTGAAGCTGTAAATACCACAGGTCTGACAAACTACTTTTGCTTTTTGTTGGGTCATTTTATCGGACTTCCAAGGTTCCTGTTTGGCTTGTGGAAATTAAGATCTTTTGACACATTAATTTAGGGCCGCCAGGGTGGTTCACTGGGCACAAGTTGCCTCGCAGCTCCACGGTTTGGGATTTGAATCATGCCTTTATCTATGGAGTTTACACGTTCTGTCTGTAGTTATACAAAGTGGTGTCTCTGAATGGCCTTTCTTTCATGTCATGACATTACATCCCAGCCAGGGAATCCCCTGCTTTGTGTCAGGTGCTGCCTGGCATAGGCTTCAAGTCTCCATGAGCCTGTATTCGAAGTGATCTGCTTGATAGATCAACGCAAAGATCCTGATCTCATTCAGAGGAAGACATGCTATTTTCTCTTTAGTCAATATATATACCATTTTTAAGTGAACTTGCTTGGAAGAGGCCTCTGCTATAATGGACATAGCAATTCTACATGGCATGGAAAGTTGGCCTGACTGTAATTGGATGTTTTTTAAGAACATCTGCCAAGTTCAAACCTCAATTTTCTGAACTGTCTATGATCTTAACTTGCCTCCTGCTGTTACCTCACCATTGTGGTGAGCCCTAGTACATAGATCTAGCCTTCACTATGCTCAAATCACACATTTCAACCTCAACAGATTGCCAAGCTATACCTCTACCCCAAGTGAGCTTTAACTTAATGGAACTGAGGCCTTGGTTGTAGTGACATCATGGTTTTAATGCATGTTTAGGGTTCACATAACTACATACTGTGCACATCCTTTATATACTAAATACAATAATAGTGAAATACCATAGAACTTCATGCTTGGACTCCACATTTTGCTGCTCATTTCCTTCATTCTGTTTGGTCACTATCTGACTCTCACAATCAGTGTAGTTCTTCAGGACAGTGGTGTTTAAAGTGAGAGGTCTTACATTGAAAAGGCAAATAAACATGGCCTATCCATGACTGTCTATATAGCTTAAGGCTCTCCTAACCACTGAAGCTCATAATGAACAAAGTTATCCTAGCTTGATCCAGTAGATGGCACTATCTACTCAAAATTAAGTAAAGTGAAGTTCTGGGTTCCATATGTGGAGTTTTTATGTGGGTTTCCTTTATGTACTCTGGTCCAAAATATGTTCCGTTTGGATTAGGGTATTTCAGTTGCCCTTGGCAAGCAATTCCATCTGTGGCTACTGTGATGGACTGGCAGCTTGTTTAAAGAGACTTGCAGACTCACCCTGTTCTTCCTAAGGTGGCCTCCATGCTCACCCTGACCCTGTATTGGGTGGCAGTTATGGAAGTTGGATGGATGGATGTATGAAGTAAATACCAGGGAATGTATTCCACCACCATTTTGAAGACAGCTATTGATGTTTGGTGGATGCACAGCAGGTGACATAAAAATGGAAAGCTGAGTTTTAAAAGGCAACCTGCCTATGGAGTCTCATGCTGAAAGATACTGTATAAGCTCATGTATTCATCATTCATCTTCCCACCACTGCATGTGATCATGGTCGCCATAGCAGCATGGTGAGCTGGTCAGACCAGACGTCGCTTTCCATCTTAAACAGATTTCAGCTGCTTTTTTTTTATTTTCTACCGGCCATTTTACGAGGAGCACCTGTAAACCTGGCCTTTCTTACAAAGACAAATCAGCTATCGTGGCAATGGTTCAATGCCTTGAGTTATGCAGACACAGATCAAGAGCTTCGGTTATTGGTCAGATGACACATCGGGTTCTACTCCTGTCACCTCAGAACATGAACCTGGCAAAACACTGGGCCCAGGCTCATGGAAACGTGGTGGTTAGTGATTAGAAAAATGTCATCTGTTCAGATGAATCTCAAATTCTGTTGTGACGTGCAGACGGTAGGATCAGAATTTGCTGTCAGCAGCATAAATCCATGGACCCAGCCTGCCTTGTGTTAACAGTTCAGGCTGGTGGTGGTGGTGTAATGATCTGGGGAATATTTTCTTGGCACATTTGGGCCCCTTAACACCAACTGCACAGTGTTTAAATATCACAGTATCAGAATATTGCTGCTGACCATGTCCATCCATTTATGACCATCATTTGCCCATCTTCTAATGGCTACTGCCAGAAGAATAACACTCCACACTCACTCAAAGCACCCAACTCAACCTGGTTCCATGAACATGACGATGAGGTCAGTGTACTTCACCGGCGTCCCCTGTCGCCAGATCTAAATCCAAGGCATCACCATTTGGGATGTGGTGGAACGTGGCATTTGTAAGCATGAATGTATAGCTGAGAAATCTGCAGCAATTACATGATACAATCACATCACCATGGACCAGAATCTCTATGGAATGTTTCCAGCACCTTCTTGAGTCCATGCCATGAAGAATCCAGGCTCTTCTGAGAGCCGGGGTTACCATGGGTTACCATGCACCGTCTGCATAACCCTCCTTCAGCCATGCAAGGAATAGCATCACGTCCTGCCCCACTGCATGCTGGGATGCCGCAAACACATTGCAAACAAGCTGCAACTGCCGAAGAAGATACAATGCCAGGAACAACCCATGGCCACACTGGATACCCTGCACTGATCTGATGGACACTGTCGTCTCCCTGGCTTTGCTTGGGTCTGCTAAAGTTTTACTCTATGTATTTATGTGTGTGCGAAGAAAGTTTAACGTGCAAAGTAACACTGCAGTGGAATGGTCAAACCTGACTGAAAATCATTTTAGTTGTTTTGCTGTTTATTCACTCGAATCATAAAGTTCAAAAGCAGTTCCCACCTGCAGGCCATAAAGCTATTTGTCAGCTGCTAATAATAAACTATAAAAGCACCATAGAATTAATCAAAGGTCATTTGCACACTAATTATCGTCACTACTTAATAGCTGTTTGTTTCTGTTTTATTGAGTTTTTTGTGTTTTGTGTTATTTATTGCTCAGTGTTGATTGCTTTTGTGTTATTGCATTAATGTTTGATGTCACTGTCTGATGTTTCTAATCTCTGTTATTTACTTGCATCTGTCAGTTATCAGGAGGCATGTGAGAATTGTATTGTACTAAATACATATGAAATACATACGACAATGAACTTGAACTTGTATTGGATGTAAGATAAGATCAACTTTATCCCACAAGTGGAAATTTAGGTGTTGTAGTATGTATATACAGAGAGTGTACCAATGGATAAAGAAAAGTTTTTTCATTGGAGTTGATGGTTGATGTATGACTTAAGGTGGGAGTAAGTCATACATGTTCAAAAGTAATAGGCAAGTTCAAATTTTCCGTTAGAACACACGTCTACAGACTAGATAGGTACATTTTGTTCCAACTTGTAATGATCAAGTCAGATAAACAATTATTCCAATGTTTCATTTTTAACGTGGGAAAATGAAATGAGTCTTTCTACAATAGACGTGGCCGTAACATGCGCTTATAAATGGAAAATAAACGAGTTCTCTATTAAATGATCGTATTCGTAACATACAAAGCCATTAACCTGCAATTTCGACATCTAATTTTATCTATGGGTGAGAAGACAAGAGTAGAAGGTAGGAAGGTTTTAAACCGTTCAGTACAAAATACGCAACATTACGTGCATTGGACTGTTCTCATCACTTTGGATCGACATATTGAGACGGGACCATTGCAGAATACAGTAATTCCATTATGTTTCGGCAGTAGACGTCGCTAGTTTTGAAATATCAATATTCCAAACTCTTGATTCTACCGACGGTGAGTAAATTGCTTTCGACCGGTATTATACAAGTAATTTTACAACGTCAAAAAAAAGCAAAAAAAAAAAAAAACGTAACGATTGATTGTTAAACAACAGAGATTTGAGAGACATTCATTTTAGATTATTTTTTCCTTAGGTTGCTGGTTTGGTGCATCAAGCCACGGTGAGGTGTATCCTTATAAGTTTATATATGAAAAGGAAAAAGTATACGGTTATAATGCTCCTGTTATAAGCGTAACAGAGTATAAACACTAATGTAAATACATTCCATCCATTCGTTAACCGTTTATCCATGCAGTGTCCTAAATAAATATATTAGTTTTTAATTTGTATCAATATAAATTAAAAGTACTATTTGTTCATACAGACAAAACCAATGTTTCCAAGAGTTTTTGTCTTGCTGTCCAAAGCTTTATATATACATATTTGTGGTCCTTAAAGGATTCCTCCTATCTCCTAAATCCTCATGCCTCCCTCACATTCATCATCACAGAAATTCTTTCCATCACCTTGTCTTCCCAGCACGTTCCCAGTTGTTCTGTTGTCATCGTCAAAGTGTTGTTCATGGCTTTCCAGCTCCATATGCAGGGCCCGTATCTGCTGATTCCTGGTCACCGCCCACTCCTCTAACTCGACCACCGTCACTCTCACTTCCATCAGCATGTTTTTTGTCACCTTTGCCTTCTCCAGGAAAGAGCTCATCTTGGCTGACTTGCTAACCTCCTTCTGCCTGCAACTGATGGCCAGGATGAGACCCAGGGCAGTCAGCAGTGCCATGCCTACCTATCAGCAGGTTGACCACTCTCATGAATAGTATCAGTGTAACCCCAACATGTATGTCTGAGCTTCAGGTTCTGTTTTCCATTGCTCTATTTGACTAGATCTGTCGACTTGCTTGAGTATCTTGGGGCTATGAATCTCCTTCATTCCCTCGATGTCCCTGACTTCTTAGATCTAATTCCGATATGAGAGGAATGTACTAATTCTTGAGTGTCTGTGGGAACTCTTGTATTTCTTAGCAGGACACACCCACATGTTCATACTTCTGCATTTCTCTCAGTTGAAATGAGGATGAAAGCTGAGGAATGCTGCTCCTGCCTAAGATGATAGTATCAACACCAAAAACAAACCATTCTGCTTTTTACTTGCCCCTTCCTAATGTCACTGGAGCCCTCTACACATGTTGGCTTGCTTCCCAAGGGGGCTCAAAACAGGTGACCCAGCACTTGGTCATGTAAAAGTAGGCCATAGTATGCATTTTGAGCTTTGTTCTGGCTGGGCTATAATGCGTGGTCAGAATCCCAAAATCTGACAATGCTGCAAGCTGGTTTTAGAAGACTGTTCACATCAGTATGATTAATATTACACTGGTGCTGTAGGCTCATGAATTGCTTTTGGTTTGCAACCTGCTCAGCTTGGAAACGTGTTTCAGCTGAACTGATCATGAAAGTACCACACTTTAATGTGGGCTGTGCTGTCCATTCCAACCAGCAGAGAACTTTCTAAATTGTCTTCTTACAGTATCAAAACCTATAGACAACATTCCGTTAATGTTTCTGTGTATGAGGTACTACGACTATGATTTGCAGGACACATTGTACAGCTAAGTAACAAATGACGTGCTCGTCTAGTCATGGAATGGAAGCCTGAGAATGGCAAGCAGAAGAGAGGGTGCCCAACGAGAACATGGAGCACCACATTGAGAGAGGACCTAAGAACTTTCCGACTGATGTGGGAAGATGCAGTACAAGTAACAACTAACAGGACTCTATGGAAGTCCTGCTGCCCAATATCCCATTGGGAGTGGAGATTTATAACCTATAATAATGGCACTGAATGTATAAACACTGTGGCTGTCTCATTATTTATTCTACCCCCTTCCTATTACCTACCACCCCTCCTCAAGTACAATAATATTCTACTCCCAGGTGATTATTCTGTGTGGAATATCCCTCTAACAATGATGTGGTACTGGTTTGTGTTTTTTTTTTAATCTCATCTGTATTTATAGTCTATAAGTGTTACTCTTGTTTGTAGTTTATCCTATCCTTATTTTGGTGTATACTGGCTTGCTCCAAACGACATTGCATTGTTTTTGTACAGACAATAAAGGTATCTTACTTATTTTAGGTCAAGGATAAGGTATGAGGTACTGCCATTAACATAATGATATTCCAGGTTCCTGTTGCATCTGCCTCTAATTAACACTCCATGTGGCGCTGAGAACACCTGCAGCACCTTGCTCACTTAACTTAAACAAAGGGTTACATAAAGACCTCTTTAAATTACAGCTCTTCTGAGGTACTGAGCTTGATCCCTGCTGATCTGTTTCTATTTTTAACTACCATCTACAACCCAGTCTTGATGAGTATCTTTAATGCCACACTGACTCCAGCCGTGTGATAATCAACAGTATCATGCATTCCAAACTGTCAACTGAACTCTTGACCTGGATAGGTGATCAAAGACACTGAACTGAAAATTTTTGGCTCTTAAACTGATTTTTTCAGTCATACCTAAATAGAGAGTGAATTAAATATCTTTGACTTCGTTAGGTAGAAACCATATGCAGTCATTAGAATATTAAATTCAGAAAAAGCACAAAATACTCGTGTCACTCGTGTACAATATGTATTTGCTTCACTGTGTACTGCTTTGGATAAATGTGAGTGCTAAATAAACAAACGTAAATCTTAAGGTGTTACGTCTGCACCCTCACAGCAGCCCTCTGGGTCCCCAGAGCCCCGACCAGGGTTTCATCATTGGCCATTTTATCTCATGTGTGCAAAATGCCCAAAATTTAAATGTGAAATAATAAAATAACATTTAGAGAAAATAGATTACCAAAATTTGCTTGCTTTTTTGAAAACTACAAATTGGGAAAAGAATTTCACACTCCTGCAGTACAAATCAGTCCCGACAAAGCATCAAAAATTTTTCCTTCCAGATGTTCACAACTACCATCCTTTCTAGTAGCTAAATCATTTTTTTAGCAGTCCAACCATGCCATAATTTAAAAGATCTCTGTTTGGAGGTCCAAAGTTGAACCAAAAATTGGGAACATTTGTGAGTGTAAAATATGCAATGCTTTTTTGCCATAAGAGTAATGATTTGGGGCCTTCAGAGTCAAATGTAGTTCTCTGATTGTGGGAAACAAGAAGATTCAATTACCCCAGTAACTGCTGTGAATAATCTTTTTAGTTACCTAGATGTGCCATCCATTCAATTTGATGATCCGTCTTGGCATGAGGAGACGGTGCTGGAGATATGGATTGTGGATGAAAGCAGGGATGGGCATCTTTGGTGAACACAGTGATGTTCTATAAACGTAGACTCCCAGATTAATTGGTAGGTTTCACTACTCAGGGACATGCAGTATCTACTTAATCGGTACACTCAAAATTGGTTGAAGAATCGCTGGGTCACTTTCTAGCAAACTCATTTGAATTTAACTGTTATTTATCCACTCATCCATCATCCTACGACAACATATCCAGTAAGGGTTGGAGAGATCCAAGAGGAAGGGGGGGAGTTTGCTGGAAGGAGAACATCTGGATCGGGTGCCAGTCTGTCAGAAGGGAAACATGCACTTTTACAATCCCTGTCATTTCATCTCTTTCTCTGTACTGGTGCTGTTTTGCATGTTATCTTTAGGCAGATGCTATGGTGAAACTTTCAACTTGTACTATTTTGAGTTTGCACAGGGAGCACATGTAAACTCCATTACAGGGAGCAGAGGGAAGATTCAAACCCCCAAACCCAAAAATGCAAGGTAGCAATGCTAAGCACTGAGCCACCGTCTTGCGGCACCCTGGATGGAAACTAATTAGGGGCTAAACTGGAAAAAGACTGCTATAGATTTTAATCTTAAAAGTAAATGCTTGATTCAGACCTGAAAATTTGCCGTGGTTTACTGGATGCGATTACAGTTAACCTGCAGTGTTTTTGGGTTTGCTCTAGGGATGTCTGTCGCCACCTCTCGGTAGAAATGTGTAAGTGCATGCCTTAAACCTTCCTGCTGAGATTATTCCCTCATCCTGCTGTGCATACTTCGGTACTGAAAGCCACTGTACACTCACCAGCCACTTTATTAGCAATACCATTTTAATACTCAGTAGGACTCCCTTTGCTCTCAGAACAACCTGAATTCTGCCTGGCATGGTTTCCACAAGGTACCGGAAGCATTCCTTAGCGATTCTGGTACATGATGACGTTGCATCATGTAATTACTGCCAATTTGTCAGCTGCCCATTCATGCAGGGAGTCTCCTATTCCACCTCATTCCAATGAAGCACTATTACAGAGGGCTGTTGAAGTACACTGAACTCGTTATCATGCAGAAGGAACCAGTTTGAAACAAAATTCTTTGTTAAAAGGCACATTATCCTGCTGGAAATTAGAAGATTGTCATAAAGATTATGGTCATCAATGATACTCAGATAGACTGTGGCATTTAAATAATGCTCCATTGGTGTTAGGGACCCAATGGGTGTCAAGAATACATTCTCCACATCATTACACCACCAGCAGCAGGCTGAACTGTTAGTACAAGCCAGGTTGGACCCATGGATTCATGCGGTTTATGCCAAATTCTGATCCTACCACCTGCACATTGCAGCAGAAATTGACATTCATCAGATCAGATGATGCTCATCTTCAGCTGTCTTGTTTTGGTGAGTCTTGTGCCCACTGTTGCCTCAGTTTTATGCTCTTAGCTGACAGGAGTGGAACTCAATGTGGTCTTCTACTGCTGTAGGTCATCCACCTCAATGTACACCATATTCTGCATTCAGAGATGCCTTTCTGATTGTTGCTGTTGGTAAGAGTGATTATTTGAGTTACTGTAGTCTTCCTATCAGCTCAAACCTGTCTGACCACTTTGCTCTAGGTCTCTCATCAATATGGACTTTCTGGCCACAGAACCACCACTCACGGGATGCTTTTGCCGCCATTCTGAGAAAACACTGTTGCATGTGAAAATCCCAGGGGATCAGCAGCTTCTGACATACTCAGATTCCCTCCATATGACATTGCCCATAAGAGCAGTTAATTTGCACTGACATGTTCAGACTGTAAAATACTATTACTTTAACATCTACAGCTCTTTCATTTGAGTACAGAGCAACCACATTTTGTATATTTATAATGCTCACTTGCTAGACCAAGAATTAAATTCACTTCTGAAGTATTAAGCGGTCGAAACAACAACTGATGTACAGAAACATTCTGAAAGTTCAATTCAGGCCGAATGGCTGCTGTGGGAAAATGAATGTTAGTTAATGAGAAACCTCCAGTTTTACATAGAGTGGCTTTACCATCTCAATGTGTGACAAGATTTTTGAGTTTTGAATGACTGGCCACACAGCTGTCAGACAGTATTTATATCAATGCCAGCAAAATATTCGGAACAATTAATTCTGGAAATGTTGCAGCTATGTCAATATATGAACTATATATTAACTCACCACTGCCACAAACACATCCCTTTAACACGTAGACTATGTAGGTAGCAGCAGAGGCAGGGACAACTGCACAGGGATGTATTCATTTGTGATCTTGCATAAATGAATAGTAACTGATCACCAGCCTCGTGCCAGTGGATTCCTCAGTTAATGAAGACCAGCTGACCATCAGCAGCCTAATAAACCGGGTTTAAACCAGGCTGTTATGGGAGGATCCAGTGAATATTTTCTATTAGGGATGGGCATATTGATACAAGAGTATTTGATACTATGATGCTCATGCACTACTCATTTGACACTGATTACTGAGATTGCAAAGTTCTCACAAAAATATAAATTCACAGCTGGCCTTACCTCAATGCATGTTTCTGCTAAAGAACGTACCCTCTGTGTCCCAGAATCCTACAGTATGTCAAAGTACTACTCAGTGTAATACTTAAAACAGTACTCTGAGATACTGTGGGTGTCAGCATTCTGGGACACAGATGGTCTGTTCTTTGGCATCGATTGTTAACAGCAATATCAGCAATGGTATCATCAGGCCTTGCACCAGGCACGAGTCTCCATCCTTTAAGCCAACTGCCACTGCCATCCGGCACGGCTGTTCCACCCTGGGGACAAAGTATGACCCTGTGCTGCCTAGGATCGTTTCCAAGCCCCCCACAACTCTGACCCAGATAAGTGGTTAGAAGATGAACATGTGATTTCGACCCAAAACCAACAAAAAAGGTTCAATAAGCTTTCCAGTTGGTATCTTTTAGATTTTATTTATTTTTCAGCCTTCCCAACTTTTCATGTTCTGATTTAGAATCTCTATTCATCACCTGTAAATCTTTCTATTCTCCATATGAATTTTCATTCTCATTTATATTAACCAGTGTTTATATGCATGACACCACAAGCCTGTGTGATGATAGCACCCTAAGTGGTCGAGCAAATCCGTCCCCCCATGCTCACTCTGATCCCATTTGGGTTCATCTGACACCAAGCTAAAGAGAAAAAATGCAAACCTGAAAACCAGTGACTAAGCTCAAAGCTGACCAAGGTAATGTGCCTGCATCTCTATGCTGATGGCTAACTATTTTCCGACATGCCAGGAAGCAGTGGGTGAGTCTAGGAAAGCACCTCAGTACAGGAGCACTGCAGGGCAGTGTTCTCTCTCCCCTCCCCTATGCTCTCAACACCACTGACAGCACCTTACTGGATCCCACTGTCAAGCTCCTCAAGGGAGCCGATCACACCGCAGTGATCGGTCTAATCCGAAATATTCATGAGTCTGGATGACTACACACAGATGGCAAGTGGAGCATTTGGAAACCGGGTGCGGACAGAACAGCCCAGGTTTCAACACTCTCAGTACAGATCTGACAGTGGACTTCAGGAGAGATTCCTCGGGCTTCCAATCACTCATCATTAGGAGTAAAAGTCCAACATCTATATAGTCTTTCAGGTACATTATACTACAATGTCCAAAGACCTCAGAAGGGAAGCCAACATAGCAGCAATTAACAACAGAATATGTGCATCCTTTGACATCTAAAGAAATTTTACCAGACAAAAAAAAATCTCTGACCCTT
Source organism: Gymnarchus niloticus (assembly GCA_009936485.2). NCBI lineage: Eukaryota > Metazoa > Chordata > Actinopteri > Osteoglossiformes > Gymnarchidae > Gymnarchus > Gymnarchus niloticus. The sequence continues at coordinate 1,564 of JAACJT020022941.1, read as the reverse complement.
TACAACCTGACAGACAGACAGATAGATAGATACTTTATTACTTTATTGATCCCGAAAGAAATATAGGAAAAATGTCTTGGCCATGGACTTTTCCAAACTCTGCCTTCTGAGATGTGCTTTACACTCGATAAAAACAAAAAACAACTCTGTCCTGTAACAGTTTCTTTACCTGTGCAGCTGGAATCTTTAATCAAACCAAATTCAATAGTGAACCTTCAGTACTGGACAAGTTACCACTTGTATAACAACTGTAATCTATCACTTTATAGAGCTAATTTATTTCAATCTAGTGCTAATTCCACTTTACTAATGAACATGTGCAATAGTGTCACGACTTAAACTGTGCTATAGTACACAGAATCCTAACAGTTGCAATCGGTGTGGTGTTTATACCGGTCATCTTGCCTTTTTAACATTATTCAGAGGTTCATTCAAAGATTTTGTGTTCTTGTACTGTGCTGATTTTATGTTCTTGCGTTGTCACTTTGTTTAATCCACATTTATTATTGCCCTTGTTTTACCGTGTGCTTGAGAGCATTATACCAAGAGAAATTATTGCATCATACCAACACAGTTTCGCCGTACAATGCACAACGGCAGTGAAGACGTTCGATCCTATTCATCCAAGCCAGGAGGTGGCGTCCGCAAGTGTTCAGCTGCGGCCGACTGGAGGCGTGAAAGACGCTTTACGGCGGTGACTTCCGGCAGCGCGGGAGTCAGCGAGCTGAGGCGGCAGGCCGCGCGGCGTTTCGTCTCTCAGGAAACAAAAAGAAGAATCAGCGTACGTACGTACGGCGGCGGCTCCAGCCACACCGTGTGTCTATTCTGGCCGGACTCGGAGCATCTAAAATGTGCTTGGCCTTTCGCTGGGGCTCAGTAGGACTCTGGGTGGTTTACTAACGTCGAAGACAAAAAAAAAAAAAAAAAAAAAAATCCACGTTCGCGTCTCCAGTCCTTGAGTGGATGTTTTCCGAGAAGCGTGTGTGACTGGTTCGCGTCTGCTCTCCCTGCACGGTTGTGTTCGTTTCACGGAGTTTCTTCCATGCTCTCGTATGGTTTTTAAACTCTGATAGCAGCGCTCGCTTTAGCTAACTCTTCCCAGGCCGGCCGACCTTCCGCTCGACCACGGATCCAACATGTCGGAGTTTGACGAATTCGAGAGGCAGCTGACTGAAAACAAGCACGGTGGGTCTGAAGCCGTCTTGGGGGGGGGGAACACTTTAGTCTTCGGGGGGCTTTTATTTCTTAGGTGGTTATTAGCTAACTGGTGAGGTGAGAGTTTTACCCGGCCGGCCCATGTGCGTTTCGCTAGGATGGCGCTCTGGTTTTAACTTGGCCGGAATCCGCCAGACGGTGTGCGGACCGTGGTGTTGCTTGGCGGCCGGAGTGAATCGCCGAGCCTTTGGAGCCGTGATCGGCCTCACACGCCGACATGTAGGCCCCGAGTTTGCACGACTACCCTACGGACACGGACCGTGCTCCGCTTGGGTAACTTTAGTTGGTTGTTTAAGCTGGAGATGGTGGTTTACCCCGGGGCCCCCCCCCCCCCCCCCCGCTTTAACCC
>JAACJT020022940.1:0-28345 GCA_009936485.2 Gymnarchus niloticus | reverse complement strand
GCAGTTACTAAAACATAGTTATAGTTCAGTGCAGCCTCCATGGTCATTGAACAGTTGACACAAACCCACTATCAGTAAAGTATGCTTGAAATATCGGTAAGGGGTGGCTCCTTGCTTATCGACCAAGTCGCTTAACGGCCTACTCGTAAGAATGGAACTCGGTCGTTAAATGAGGAGCAGCTGTATAGACTCCAGGGGCTTTCAATACTCAGGTGAGGGTGAACAGCAACAAGCAGTGCCTGGTATAGGAATGGAGGGCTAGGAAGAGAGTTTGGGACCGCAGTTGGTCATCCTGATGACCTCCTTGATCTTCATATTATTAATTTCTCTGTTCTTGATCTTGAGACATTGGAATTAACTTTAAACCTAATCTTACCGATGAAATTTACTTTTTGTCTTAACGAACCTGTCTGCAGGGTGGCTAGCTATCTTTTTTATAAACATTTAATTAAGGTGGCTGAAGGACAAATTAAATGTTCCATTGTGTCTCCAGAGAAAACTGGTTAATGTACGTTAGGTTTGATCGCGAAGATAATTGAAATTCTCCGGTGACTAAGAATAAACTATTTTTTTTCAGTGATAGTGGTAAAATTAGCAGAACTAGCGACTGTAGAAGCTAATTTAAGAAGTACTGAAATAATTACTACTGTGATTAGTAGAAACTACTGCTTTTAATGTAGCTTGGAAGCTAGATTGATGCAAATATACAGTACTGTGCAAAAGTCTGAGGCAGGCAATGACGATTATGTTTAAATCATGTTCATGCTGGTGTAAAACTATGACTTCAGGTTGGTCAAACTGTGTCAATTTACATATTTTTAAACATCTTTTCATTTCACCCAAGAATATACAGTTATTATCTAAAATACTCATGTACTCAAAGAGATCAACTAGGAGTGCACCTTGTCTGACTAATTAAGACCTCATAATGTGAATTAGCTAGTTAAGCGTACAAGTTAACTAAGCTGGTGGTGAAAATTAAGAAATACATGGAATGGCTGAGGTTCTTTCAAGGAGAGGTTTGGGAACGAAAGTTATGTTGTTCGAGCCATCCAACCAGATATCGGTAATATTTTAGAGAACAGAACAAATTATTTTTACTATATTCTAATGTTAAATTGTTTTTTTGTCTGAGCAAAAATACAATTACTGCCCAGATAAACGGCCTTAAACATTTTCTTGAACTGCCTAAGACTTTTGCCCAGTACTGTATACGTACCAGAAGAGGTGAGTAGCAGAGGCACGCCAGAGGATCGTAAAATATCAACAACACAAAGAGCGGCAGGCTAGCATATACCATAACTACAGACGGCATCTCAGGACAGCTCTCCACAATAAAGTGTTTTTATCTCTCAGAATGAAGAAAAGCACATGCTTACAGTAAGTTTCTATACAAATAGACACAGGTTTGTATTTTTCAATTAAGCGTGGTTTGTACGATAAATGTTTAAACATTCATCTAAAGATGGTTTTATTCTATGCCTTAAATAATTTTGAAAAGGCTTGTGCACCATTGCATGAGCTTATCCTAGAAAAAAAGATGTAAAGATTTTGAAAATACATACATCAAATAAAACCCTGTACATATTATATTTGATGTATGTAAAGCTGCCACAGAACCTTAATCCTTCAGATATTTACAGTTCATTAGCAAAGAATCTTACACAATTTGTAGCATAATGTGTTAACAAAACAACACATTTTAAAGTGAAAAAACATGACTATTTTAAATGCAGTTACTTCTTTGAAATTACTTGCCATTCTGCTAAGATGAAATCTTTCTAATTAGAAACTGAAAAACCGAAACAATGAAATGGTGAGCAAAAACAGTAGAGACACAGAAGGCAAATTTTGCCAGATAGTAAGATAAGGTAGAGTAGAAAAAGGTACTTATTTCATTTTTGGTTTTATGGACTAAAATATCAAGCATCGTTAGTGGTGTTGGAAATCTGCCGAGCTCACAAATGGACCATCCCACCTAGACTTTGAAAAACCTAATGTGAATTTACAGATAGCGCCATGGAAACAAGCCACAAGTAATGGAATGGGGACTCAGATTAGCCACTAGTTATGCTGATAGCCAAACTACCCCCATCCTATGCTTATAACCCCCAATCGCAATTACAGATTGAAGCTTAAAAAACAATTTTTAATGAAAATGTATTATGAGCCGGTGGGAGGAAGAGGAAACGTGCAGGACCCCGTTTGGGCAATCTGGTGTTACCATACCAGGTGATCACCAGGCCCTGCGGCAGTTAATGAAACCCAGATGGCCCTAATTACTGGTAATTATAAATATGGTCAGATGGGAGGGTTAAGGTGTTTTTGCATTGAGTTTTGTTGCAACTTAATATGCTGAGTGGGAGACAGTTTATAAGCTATGCTGTGCTGATGAATATAATGTATAGGGTATAATATTATAATAGTCGATGTTGCAGAATAAGGACTACAGACTGATGGATAGCATACATGTAATGCAGTTCGGTGTTTCTCAATGTAATGAAGTTTTTTTGTTAATTGTAGATCGTGAGATTGAGAAACCTGCATCTTCGGCTTTTATGGGTTCCAGATCAACAGAAAGGAGAACAGTTAAGTAAAATCCAGTGTTCTGGCTTTTGATTGGCCTCAGGAGGGTATATTCAATGTTCCTTCTTATCTCAGGTGTGCAACAGAACAACGGTTTCTAAAAGCAGTGATGCCCTAGTATATCACAAAATCACCCTTTAAAGGTTGTTGTGTGACTGTCGATTAAGCATTTATGCTCTGTCCAGAATATCGCTTTCAATCCCATTGGCCAGTGAAGTGCTCACGTCTCCAATGGGCCCTTAAGTACAGTCCTTAAAATACTCCAGAGGTGCTGGATAATTGGCTGTCAGTGCACTCTGACCCTAAGCTAAATTTTCACGTGTCGGTATTTCACGGATAGCAAGATGTACAGTGACCTGCCTGTAGTGCACAGCATGTGATGAAAACATAACAAAAAACACACTTTTAGAAAAGGGTTAGGGTTAGGAACTAAGGCCTAGATCTGCTCTCCCTGCTGCCACCATACCCACAATGCCTTCTGCCTCAGGCGTAACCCTGCTACCTCCAGCTCTTTCTCCACCCTTCACTCACACCGTGACTTTCAACTGACCGGCAAATACTCACAGACCAAGTTGTACAAGCTTTTACACAATACTTTTTGAGCCAGTTTCTAACATACTGATTAAACCTAATCTTACATAGACTAAATCATTCCCTTAACGGGATTGTCTGGTAAAATATGACACAAACACATGCATTTGTTCACCCAGTGTTTTGGTGTAGAACTGATGCTATGTTCTGTTTTTGTGATTTTGTAACAGGCTAATCTTGCTAACAGCCACAGAAACAAAAGTACAAGCTAAACTTAAATTTAGACTGTCTTTTAGTCTAAGATTAGGTTTTATCAGTGTTTTAGAATCTGACCCTTTAAGTCCAAGTAGACTGAGCTGAGTTTTGCAGTTATTCTAAGTTCTTGGCAGTTTCCATCAATCCATTTCCCAAAAAACTTCATAGTGGTCTGGCACACTGCTCTGATACATAAGGCTGAGTACACTTTACATTTGAGCAGTATTACAATGCATGCACACTGCCTCACACAATTGTATATAATTCAGGATCACAAATTTCCCCAACTTTTCACTGTCATAACATTTCTATGACAGTCCTCTTTTTGTGTATTCACTGTAATTCTAATGTTCTTGATGTAGTGTATTTGCCCCAATTAAAAGAAAAAAGAAAACGTAATGATCCAGATAATTTTCAATAAACAATTTGTTTACAAAAAAAAAAATTCCAAGCATTCTGATGAGGAAACAATTGGTATGTTTTCATTTTGTCTGAAGTATAAATGATTTGTTTGTGTGTGCGAGCTTCATTTCTGGATTATGAATGTACTTGCAATTGTTGTGAAAGCGTTTGTCAATTTAGGGTGATGCTGTGTACAAAGTTTAAAGAGTCTTTCTGTAAATATATTTATATAGAAATACTGTTCTATCTGTGCGGCAAGCTGCGGCTGGTTTAGAGGCGATCCTTTGCCTATGTTTACCACATAGGGGTTGTCACCGTGAAGCGGTGGTGATGGATGGCTGTAGCCGAGTGCAGAAGCTCACTCATTCACGCAGCGGAGAGAGAGTGAAGATGAAAGTGAAGTTGTACACTTTCCCTTGACAGAAGCTTGACGTAACGCATTTCCGGACCGCGGAAACTGCAACATCTGCTTTTCTAACGGACAATATACTGCACGGTCATAGTTGTACAAACACAAACAGAATTTAAAAATTGTTTTCTGCTGAAATGCAGACAGCTTATGCGGGTTGATATAGGTGGCATTTGCTAAAGCCGTTGGTATAAATGCTGCTATATAATTAATTAGGAACTGAGTGGAAGTATTATATTTTGATTTTACTTGTCATGCCATTTAAAGAGAATTCGCCTTGCATGTCAAGTGCTAGGTATTGGATAGATTGTGGTGTGTTTTTCTGCAGAAGATCATGACTCCATCCTCTCTGTGACTCCTGGAGTCCCCGCTGTTGTCGAGCTATTGGTGCTGACTCTTCTTGTGACGTGCCACACTACTTTTCTTTATTTGGAATGAGTCATCGGAGGCCTCGCTAGCAATTTAGGGCCCTATGAAAGCTTGTTGTACTGGGGCCCTTCCCTCGCCCCTTTCACAGGCCAGGCCTGAATGGGACTTTTGGAATCGTTCCAGCTCCACCTTCAACGGTGCCCTTGAGCATGGCATTCATTTCTCGACAGTCTGACGACGACATTTATGCATTCCTACAAATCCAAATGCGTAGCCATTTTCAGCCATGGCTTCAATCGAAATGCTGCAGAGAGCCACGGACACAAGGGGTCGGGTATGTCGATAAATTACAACTCAGATTCATGTGAACACGACACCAGCTGACTAGTCTCCCTGAAGGTCCAGGATAAGAGGACCAGCTGTGGGATTCTGCGGGGCAAATTCAGGACAGAAAGAGGGGGAAAGAGATAGGGAGAGAGGGAGAAATAGAGAGTAGAAATACAAGCAGAAAGTCATCCAATAAAATTCTTGTTCTACCATGCATGTGATAACAAAGTGGTACCCTTATGAACCAACTGAGAAATTTCACTTGAAGACATCATTCTGCGAAGACCGTTGGTAGCTTCAAACCTGGCAACCGGTTTGTGTTCAGTACACCTTGCTTCATGCCATACAGGAGCAGACCACCGAACTAAGGGTCCACCTACACCAGGCCGACCCACAGGCACTCCATCGCTCAGCACAGCAGCCCGCGGGCTGAAAAGGAAAGTCCTGTCAGCTGAACGGTGCCGAGGCTTGGCACACGGCACACAATTGCCAACCAGAGCTTCAGTACAAGAAAGCTGTAATCAAATGAAATGGAAAAGAAAAATCATCCCTCCAACATGGAATTAAAGAAAAGAACAAAAATCTAGATTATTATGCTAATTATACAAGTTCATCATGGCAGATGTACAGTTTGAAGTCCAAAACAGCAAACAAAGGTGGATCTAGACCAAATGCAGGCTCACTGATAAAACCCCAACTGGCAGGACAAACTTGGATTGGCCAGGAAAGTCAGTTATGTGGTCAGTGTGACCAGGGATAGCTGGAAACAGAACTGAATGTCCTGCCTTTCTGGCCTATATACAAACAACTAAAGATGACTTACATCCTCACTTACTAACAAATCGCAAGATATTATCCACCTTCCAGACATTGACAAATGCTCTGGCTGGCTGGGTGAGCGAACGGGACGGTCGCAGAAACGCCTCAAAATACATTTTCCTGTCAGAACCGGGGACAGTGTGTGACACAAGTCAGCAGGTTATCCAGCCAGATTAATGATTAAGGGAGACAGAGGTAACGTCGGGGCGAGATGCTGTGCAGTGTTCATCACATCCTTCAGCTGTTCGTTTTTGTCTTTCATGTTTGTTTCTATTCTTTGATTTTGGCCCATTTCAGCACTAGGGTATTTATAAACAATCAGTAGTTGTCATTCTTGGTTAATCTGGAACTTTCTTTTTGTTGCTGAGTAGGCTTAGAGTTCACTGAAACTGATTTTTTTGTCATCAGATGAGATGAGATACTAAAGGCAAACATACCAAAACTTCCTACCAATTCTGCCAGGCTTTCTGCCTGAACACCCTAGAGCTCACTCTGACAGTATGTGGTAAGAAGCAGGTAACTGCCGGGACTGAGAGCTGCTGACTGGACAGGAGGTTTCAGAAAAAGGTGTGAAGGTGGAGGATTCAAGTGTGGATGGTTGGTGGAGCCGGAGGGAAAGATGAACTAAAACAATCAAATGAATTTCAAAACTGAAACTACGAACAGCACTGTGAGATGGACCAGAGGGAGATGCTGAGCTGTGAGCTCCGGGAGCAACGAGACTGAGCCCAGAGGAAAGCCCACTTTTTACTGCACCTTGAACCTGGGACTGTCGTATTAAGTACATGTGTGTAACATTTTTCGCAATAATGCTCACCTTTAATTTCAAGTGCAATTCAGAGTCAATTCAATTACGTACTTGCCTGTGACTTAAGAATTTTGCATTGTTTCCTTTTTTCAAATACTCCTGCTTTGATGTAACTATATGTTGTTAATTAAAATTTAAAATTATAAATACATATTTTTATGCAAATATCCCCTCCATGAATCACCACTTTACTGTGGTGGAGGGGTTGGAGTGTCTGAAAGATCCTAGGAGCTATATTGTTGGGGGCAATTGCCCCTAGAAGGTTTTTCCCAAGGTATACTGACCCTAGGTGGGCTTCCAGACTAAGTGTGATTCTAATGACTCCTACACGAAGACAAATCAAGGACTCATTAAACTCACCCTGAAAAGGGAAACTGGGGCCTCATCCTGGAGTCAAGCCTAGGAGAGGGTGTAGTAGGTGAGCAACAGGTGGTCGGCCCTTTACTTAGGGGGCTCGGCTGGGCACAGCCCAAAGGAGGGATCTGCCTTTCTGTGGACCCACCACCTATAAGAGGAGCCATAAGGCTCCAGTGTGATGTGGATCAGGTGGCAGTCGAAGGCTGGGGCCTTGGTGGTCTGGTCCCCCGTTACTGAAACTGACTTCAGAAGCATAGAATGTTACCTCGTTGGTGGGAAAGGTACCTAAGCTTGTGCAGGAAGTAGAGAGATACCATCTAGACATATTCAGGCTCACCTCAACCTCAGATACTTGAGGAACAATGTGGTTTTCATCCTGGTTATGGAACACTGGACCAGCTCTATACCCTCACAAGGATACTGGAGGGTTTATGGGAGTTTACTTAACCAGTCTATATGTGTTTTGTGGACTTGGAAAAGGCATATGACCCTGTCCCTTGGTGTGTCCTGTAGGGGGTGCTTCAGGAGTACGGCGTACTGGGCCCACCACTAAGGACCATTTGGTCCCTGTATGTATGAGAACTTGGTTTGGTTTGCTGGCAGTTAGTCAGACTTCTCAACAGGTTTTGGACTTCATCAGGCCTGTCACTGAACAGTCACCGATTCTGTTCTTAACCTTTACAAACAGAACTTCTAGTTGCAGCCAAGGGGTGGTGGGTGTCCAGTCCGGTGGCCTCAAAATCGCAGCTTTGTTTTTTGTTGATGATCTAGCCCTGTTGACTTCATTGAGCTGCAACCTTCAGCATGTACTGGGGCGGTTTGCAGCTGAGTGTGAAGCGGTCGGAATGTGGGTCAGCAAGTCTGAGGCCATGGTTCTCAGCTGGAAAAGGGTGGATTACTATCTCTGGGTTGGGGGTGAGTTGCTACTTCAAGTAGAGGAGTTTAATTACTTCTGGATCTTGTTCACAAGTGAGGGAAGAAAGGAGTGGAAGATTAACAGGTGGATTTGTGCAGCATCCACAGTCATGCGGACGATGTACTGGTCTATCATGATGAAGACAGAGCAGAACCAAAAACCGAAGCGGTTGATTTACTGGTCGGTCTACGTTCTTACCCTTACCTATGGTCACAAACTCTGGGTAGTGATTGAAAGAATGAGATCTCAGATATAAATGGCGGAAATGAGTTTTCTTCATAGGGTGTCTGGGCTCAGCCTTCGACACAGGGTGAGTGGCTCAGACATTTGAGAGGGACATGAAGAAGACCTGCTGCTCTTCCATGTCAGAAGGGGCTAGCTGAGCTGGTTTGGGCATCTGTATAGGATGCCTCCTGGATGCCTCCCAGGGGATGTTTCTGACATGTCCAACTGGAAGGAAACATCTCTTGGCTGGCCTGGGAATGTCTCAGTATCCCCCAGGAGGAGCTGGTGAAGTTGACTATGGAGAACAAGATCTGGGCATCTCTGCTTAGACTGCTTCCCCTCTGACTCTGACCTGGATGAGCGGTGCACGATGGATGGATGGATGGATGGATGGATAAGCAGATATATACATATGTATATAGTGCTGTGAAAAATTCTTAGGCAAACAATGAAGATTATTTGCAAATCATGTTCATATTGGTGTAAAAATGTTTCTTGCTGCCAAGTGTTATTTAATCTCTTAGCTTTTCATTTTAAATATTTAATTGTTTTCTGAGGAGACACTCTGCTTGAACATATTCATAGGAGACGTATTTCCACTACAAAATGGCAGTTCTACTAAAATTTTAGAGAGACTAACTCTTGCTTCATAAATGTTTATAGCTACTTGCCTCTTTACCATTTCAATATTGGTGCCTTCCCTTCACCACAGTTCTGTCGTTAATGTAAGGCCCCCACAGGGAGGGGGTGTGATGGTGCTTACATGACTTAGCTTTAAATTTTAGCATTTGCTAAGTCAGTGATAATGAGTAGAAATTACTTCCTAGTACATTCAAGATTCTGAGGAAATACTTATGCAAACAAACAGTGGGAGTCTTCCCTGAAACATGGTTTTACTTTATTTAATTTAAAGATGGTTCTATTTCAGGGAGAAAACAATGAAAGGCCAGTCAGGTGGAGGCTGCTGGAGGGTCTCCACGACACCTTGAAAGATTCAAATGAATTCTGGAATGCAGGCCACAGGCCATGTTCTGATTCGAAAAGTACTGACCCCTGTTTGGCTATTCAGCCTGTGCCTCCCACACGTGTCCCAGCATGTAATGGGTTCTTGGGCTCGTTTATGGCCCAGCGAGGAGTGCCGTGCTGCTGCCAGCTTGGGATGCGGGTAGAGTTATCACAAGAGCACTCCAGCAGTTTGTCTGTGGAGAAGCAGCCAGTCAGTCTGATCAATTTATGATTTAATGCCTCCTGTCCTATACAACAATTTTTATATAGGAATAGCAATAATAATAAAAAGCATCAACAATAGCAGCAATACTACTACTGTAATAATAATAATAATTCTAACAACAATAAAAATAACAAGAATATTACTAATAGTATTAATTGTTGTTATTATTATAATAATTATTAACAATCAAAGAAATAGCTAGGAGCAATGTGCCATTTAATATGATTAACTCTATAATGTCCACAGTGAAACCTGCCTAAAGTCATTACTCCTAGGGAGGCCACACTCTGTGGTCAGTCCTTTGTGAGGTTTTCCTGTCACTCTTCCGAACCTTAGTCATGCCTTATTGTATTTGTCTATTGTGTTGTTTTGATTTTACCTGCAGTACTAACCCTGTCTTTCAGATTGCGGGTCCAGATTTGGAATCTCATGTACCTGACCTGTTCTCTAACCTGTCCTTTTGTATTGACAAACTTTGCTGTCCTGTTAAACAATTTCCTCTGTACCTGAATCTATGGACTAAAAGGTCCAAAGATCCAGGAATGTTGTTACATAGGTGATGGAATGTGTTTTTATTTTTCGGATGATGGACGTTGTTCTTGTAGCCTTAATTGAACCAGGAGTGACTTTCAGATTTTATGTATGCTATATAGCAAGCTCTGCTCAGGGACAGGTCTCATACTTCTCTGACGTTAAGATTCCTTGCCAGACTCCCTTCCCCTCATCCTCAGCTCTTGGATGGTGGGGGTGGTCCTTGTAGCCTTAATTGAACTAGGAGGTTTTAGATATACTGAGTAGCGAGCTCTGCTCAGGGACAGGTCTCGTACTTCTCTGACTTTAAGATTCCTTGACAGACTCCTAACCCCAAATCCTCAGCTCTTGTCTATCAAAGTAATATTTCCAGTATTGTAATTTTGAGTACAACCAGGAAATGGAATGTTTTTGTGCTATTTCCTGGCTGTATTCAAAATCATTCACTCATTCACTCACTCTCTATTCCCCATATAGGGAACCTATGTAGTTCCCTAAACAGGGAATGAGTCAAGATGACTGTTTTGGACATTCCAAGACATTCTGTGCTGTATTCTAGCAACCGGACATTTACATAAAGCAAAATATGGCAACAACTTCACAATGAGGGCGATAAAGTGACCATGGATGCGGTACTCTATAATATTATGAAAATTTCATCACTAGAATTACTACAAGCTCTTAGCGGGGTATTCTGGCTCAGTGGTTAGCACTGGTGCCTCAGAGTTCCAGCACTGGGGGAACCAATCCTACCTCTGCTCTGTGTTTGTGGAGTTTGCATGTTCTTCCCGTGCTTCATGGGTTTCCTCCCACAGTCTAAGGACATGCATTGTGTGACTGTGCCCTACGATCGGTTGGCACCCCACTCAGAGTATCCCCCACTTTGTGCCCTAGGCTGCCTGGGGTAGGATCCAGGCACTCCCCTCAACCCTGAATAGGATAAAGTGGTATGGAAAATGAATGGATTATAAGCTACATTTAATATAAAACATTTTACTGTATAGAATTCCTGGATTCCACAGTCATTTTTGGGTTAAAAGTGGTCAGCTGCCTACAGACAGGTCCTGCATTAATGAGGAGCCAGTTAGTGTACATTGTCTGCGCACTACAATTTGAAGTGCCTTGTGGGTATTTTTTTAGTGCACCATGTAGTGAGCGAGATTTTCCATTGAGAATTGGAACAGCACAACAAAATGGCAGGTGCACTATATTGTGCCCTAGGTAGGTAATAGGCAGGGATTTTGACTACAGTCTGTAACCCTTTGGTTTCTGTGTAACCTCATGTAATCTTGCGCCACTAGTCCTTGGCACATGGATCCTCCTCCTGTACACTTTGGTCTGAAGCCTCATCGTCTGCCTTTCCAGTGGCCTACTGTTCAGTGGCCTACGTACACACTGTCATGTTTTCATCTAGAAACACAGGCATCGGTCTCCATTTTCACCTTTCATCCACACTATCCCGGCATTTTTTAACCCTCGACAATGGAGACTTTAGAAAACGCTTTCCATAGCTGAATATTTCAAAATACACTAGGTCAGCTTTGCAGTGTGGATGGATGAAAATAAAGAGTTTTGAAAATGCAGACTAACTGTGTTCTGATTGGTTCATGTATATCATGTGGTCCTTACCTGATTAGATCCTGCACATTACAACTACCTTATATGCATTTTTGCTTTTTTGAGTGTAGGTGGAAAAACTTTAGTATACAAAAACACTATAGTGTGGATGGAAAACATTTCCCAAAAAAATGTGGTTTTTAAACTGAAAAGTAATATTGTGGGTGTAGCCTCAGGGACCACTAGACAGAAAAAATGGCTTTTTTTTGGATGATTTGGTTTAGGGTGATATCTTGGTTTTCATTGTCAAATGATGGGGTTAATTAGGTATGTTTTGTCAAAATCCTCGAATTTGCCATAAGTGCAGTAGAATCATTTAAAAATTGTTAATCAAAGATGAAACACTTTCTAAGATCACTTTGACGTCGCTCAAATGATCAAAAATCGAAGGTATGTTTAACAAAATTTTTTTCTTCTAACAAATGCATGCAAATTATTATAGACTGTGAATATTAGTAATGAGTAAATTATTTGATGGCGGTACCCTTAAGTTCTATTTTTGTAGGTGAAAATTGTATATCACCTGATACAGGCAATCAAATGCTATTTGCCGCATTAACTGTGCAGTGTAGCATTAACAAAATTGCTTTTTAACATTGAAAAGTGAAAAGTCAGAGTCACAAAAAGGACCACTGGAAATATATTGGGAAAGAAAAGAGGCAATATGGTGACTCACTCCTCCAGGGTTGGGGATTTGACTCCCAGGTCTGCTCTGTGTGCATGGAGTCTGCATGTTCTCCCCATGTGATGTGGGTCTCTTCCTGTGGTCCAATGACATGTAGTTAAGGCCCTTGCATCTTTACATTTCCCACAGTGTGTGAATGTGTGAATGCTGTGATGGGGTGGCATCCCATCCATGGTGTCCCTCTGATATATGTCCTGCCTGGAATGGGGAGGGGGGGTGGAGCCCAGCCTGGGGGTACACCTTAGAGGGGATGCAATCCCGTCACAGAGCATGGTAGGAAGATGGGGAAAAAATCAATTTGAAAAACCTGGTTGTGGAAAAATGAATGCACCATAAGCAATGGCAAATTAAACCAGATATATCATGCAAAACAAAATTCAGAAAAAGACCATTGCAAACATGTAGTCTACCACTACATCATCCCCTTCGCAACCTCAGTTTAAACTGCCTCACCCAATTAACAAAGTGAAATCTATGCACACTCCACCGGCTCCCTAAAATCTGCTCTGCTTGTTACTGGTTATCTAACATTTTAAAGTGAAACAGATGCCTACATTTGGGGTTCAGATTCAAATCCAGCCCTGGCATTGTTTATTTTTTCCCATGTTTGTGCCAAACCCTTCATTTGCATAAAATTAAGGCTTAATTGCCACGATGACTCAGCATTTTGCATTCACGTGTGCATGTGTGTGTCTGGGGGTGTCCAATTTGTGTGTTTTCTTCAGCCCATTTTCATTTCCCCTCACAGCCCAAAAATTTCAGTGAACTATATGCATGACCTGCAACACACTGGGTAAAGACCACATGTAAAAGGACTTTAGTTTTGATGTAATTGAATCACCAATAGAAAACACAGCTAAAAATGTGATTCTCATAGGATGAGAATCAGTAATATGTCTTTAACTGAAAAAGAGTTTTGACGATCTCCCCTTTCATATATAATGTTTTTAAGCAGTATGAGGCAATTAACATACTTCCAACGCCATGGAAAAAATTAGTGCCTGAATTGCAGATGCATTGGTAATCAAATCTACCTAATCATTTGACGTGTTAACAGAACAGGTTCAAATCTCATTACAGCATATACCAAACAAGAACGGAATGCAATCAGTAAATCCAAACAATTGAAGCTACCTGACAAGGATAGACTTAACGTGATACTTGCTAAACACCACCAAAGTTCATTGATCCATTCATTCATCCATCCATTCACCACAACACTATGGCCTCAAGAATGACCAAAAAGCTGAATGAGCATCCCTCTGACCCAGTCTCAAAAAAAACTTTCTACCATGACCTACAGCACATCATTAGTGTATTTTCAAGTTCACTTTCTAATTTACATACATGCAAGGCTCAGAAGGAGCAGAAAAAAGACAGGAAATAAGTCTATTTGGAAACTTGCTAGAAAGATGTGTACTAAACAATACTTCAAAATTATTTAAAATTTCAGTGACGTTTTTACTGGCAGACTCTGACACATATGACAGTTTGCAAAAGAACTACGTGCTGACCTATAGCTAAGCAACGATGAAATGCATTTCTGCATGCGTTTGACAAATACCATGCCGCTGTTTGTTAATACCCGTGTTAATACGTTAACACATTGTGATGGAAACATTCTTTCTTATTCGCAAAAATGAGCAGTTTCTAAGCTGCCTATGGCATCACACTGCAACATATTAAATGCAAAAATGCTGACTACAATAACTTGTATTTAAACAAGATCATACAGCTTCATGACATTGCACCCTTTTAAACTAACTAAATAACACTGTGCAACATTCAGCGTGCCTCTTTTGATTCGGAAATAGTAGTCTTGCTGTTTAAGAAACAGATCAATTGGGAAACATTTATAATTAGCAAAGACTGTGGGGAGAGAGACATCGTTGCTTGGCAGATAATGAAAATTGTTTGTTTTTCCTACCTTTCCTTAAATCTGTAATTAGTTTGTTAATCCAAGTGTGTTCTTCCATGAAATCAGTACTATCTGATAATGGGTCTTCCTTGTACTGATAGAACACTGCTGTTCATAGTGAGTAATTAACTTGTCAGTCTCTGTGCTATTACATGCATCTTACGATGCTGCGTGAGACTAATTTGCTATGTATAAAATACAGGCACAAAAAGATTTGCTCTGAACCAGCATTTTGATTTTAACGTTCAGTGATGGTGCTGCCACATTAGTGGGGTTCAAGTGCTGCAGTGTTTGTTAGTGATGGGACAACTTAGGCTTCAAAACCCATGCTGGGTGGAAGTATCCTGCTAGTCAGCATTGATTGGTTAATTCAGGATACTCTCTCCCAACATTGGGCATTGAAGCCTCATTTAGCACCAGTATTGATTGGTTAGGTCAGGATACTTCCACCCAGCATGGGTTTTGAAGTCTTTTTGTCAAATAACTAGTTTTGCCTGTACCATGTCCTTGATTTGATGCTCATGTGATAATGTTTGAGATGTAAATAAAATAGCAGACCCATCAGTGGAGAGAGATCAATGCCTTCCATAATGAAATTATGATTTATTATTTAGTATCTACTCTCCCAATAACAACATTCAACACACCATGGTTTTGTCATGTGTGCGTTTAGAAGATTAAACAACTGAACATAAAAAAAAAATAAGGTTTTGTTTCATCCCTTTTCACATTTTTACAACTCATAGTTCTCAATTTCCAACAGCAGTAGAAAGCACGTTGTTTTAATGTGTGTGTGTGTGTGTTTTTGTGTGAGCGTGTGTTGTTTGTATAAAGCCATATGAATACAGATGGCTGACTAAGAACGGCATTTATTGAGAGATAGCTTTGAAATGTGAATGCACATGAAGGACTATTCTAGCAATCTGTTAACTAATGACACCAAAAAAGGCATGATAATGGCACAGTTGGACAAAACATTTAACCCCTTCATGTATCATGTTTTCTGCAGTGGACAACTATTTAAATCCCATTATCCTATATTTGGATTGTTTTCAAGTTGAAAGTTGCATGGGATCCTATTTAGGGAACGTTGCTCCAAAAAGAGCAAAGGTTTTAATTGTGATTCACTGTCAGATTTATTAGTAATATGATCTGTGTTACTAGTGTTGAAGTACTGAAACACATGCAATACAATATGTGCATCTTTTTTAAAAAGTACAACTGAAGTAAAATCACGTTTTTTAACCCTGAAAGAAGAATAGAAAATAATTTTAAAAATGTTGTCTCAGACAGTCATAATTCATGCATGAAAGGGTTAATATGGGTTTTAAATGAATCATCAAGCTCACTTCCCTGTATCAGCAAAGTCTGCCTTCGTGTCAGGTTTGCTAACAAGTTTGCAGATGCTTCTCTCTCCTAATTTACATATTAGGCATTCACAAGAGAGTCGGAAATTTATGGTTGACGTCGACGAGACCAAAAAATTGGTTTAGAAGCAACTTTAATGAGACAGCAGATTATTAAATTTGGCAAAGCAGTTTAATAGCTAACTTAATGCTGAGGGTTCAATGGAACACGTGTGTTAGTAAATATTTTTAAATTCAGACATGACTTTTTCTTGTTATGGGCAAACAATTCTCAGTTAGAATGTGCCGGTATATGAGACAGGCAGGCATGTGGAGTTTATCTGGGTAAAGGCCAGTGTCTCTCATCCCACAGCGGCCATTTTTGAAATTGTCTGTAATCAGGAATGGAGAGACAGTTGCACTGAAATAATGCAGCTAGCTGTAGGGGTGGTTTGAAGTATCGAGCCCAGTGGTGTTATGTGACCAAAAGCAGTGGAGGAGAAGAATGGGCTCTGACCATTCAGAACTTCATAGTGTCGGCACGGGGGAACAATGGATCTTATCAAAATTCATCATTTAAATCTCTATTTTAATTCATGCTTATATTGCTTACTTAATCGATTTTCAGCTAGTCCTGACATTTAACAGCGTATCTTTCAAGGGAAATTAACTAATGTGATAACTATATAAGGACTTGAGGGATGACACGGTTGCTCAGTGGGTAAAACCCAGGTTGGGTGTTTGACTTGCGGAAGAATTCATGCACAAATATTGAATAGACTAAGAGTTTATTGTGAGGATCAAAGGACAAAGTACCAACGTGAAGTAAATTAAACTCAAAATGAGGTACAGATTCCCACCAGTCTCCGCCACACACATTTTGCATAATTAATTTAGCATACATGCTTTAAACACTAAGAGAAGAGACAACCCACATGGACTATATGTGTCACTGTGGCCCTGGAACTGCATATTTGAGTCAGATATATACTGGTTATCTGAGGCATCAAACCTCCACTCAGCTCGATCACCTGACAATACTCTGTTGCACCCTCTCCCTGCTGTTCACCATATATTGTATTGATAAACCTGCCCTGCTCGTTGCTGGCCAGAGGAGGATGGGCTTCCTTCTTGAATTTGGTTTTTCCTAAGGTTCCTTCCTCCCGGGGGAGTTTTTCCATACGACTGCCTTTGACTTCCTCTCTGGGGACCTTGGGCCCGAGACTATGTAGAGTGTTTTGTGACAATTCTCCTTGTTATTAGTGCAATATAAATTACATTGAATTGAATTGGTGCAAGTGACCTTGTTTACTGGTACAGTCAGGAAGGCTCAATGACTCTTTATCCATTTCAGTGACTTGGGCCCAAGAAGACCTCCCTGTCTCTGAAGCATAATTTACAGAGAATCGGCTCTGGCCTGCTTACAATGAATAAATGAACAATGATTTGACAAGGAAAAAGAGACATTTTGAATAATAGAAAATCATAGTTAATCATAACCGGTCATAACCATTCATAAAGTTTGATCAGTAATTCATCCCCCCACATTATAAATGATTAATCTTAGTTCATTTATATGAAATTCAAGAACCCACAGCTTCCTAACTCTGTGTTTGTGGTGTTCACTCTGTGTTCTGTGGGTTTCCCTAATCCAAAGACATTCCAATAGGCTGCTTACCCTTGCGATCCTGAATATGATAAGCAGTTGGAGTATGAATTTATAGAGAGACCTGAATTTAAAAAGCTGCCCATGTACATACATTTTCTATTACACCAATAGTTTCCTTAAACTATCCTATTGTGCTACCTGTGTGACTTAAACCTTTGCTTTTAAATTCGGCCTTTATTCCGCATGCAAGCTAAAGGTTGCAGAGGCTCAATGTCGTATTTGTAAAAGGAAATCGGAATATGTTGCAGTACCCCTCCTCTGCGCACACCTGTCCTTGGTTCCCTCGATCCACAACTGTTTCAAATGATTTTGAAGTGATTGTATTTTTGAAAAATGGCAACTAGGGCAGTCTCCCTGAAGCTACCAGAGTTCTGGGAAAATCATGCCACGGTCTGGCTGGAGAAAGCAGAGGCTTACTGTGACAAACTAATGCAAGGAAAAGAATTACTGAAGACACAAAATATTGTGACCATCAGCCTTGCTGTGTCTTTGGGGAGTTATTTCTGTTACAACTCCTTGGTGAAGTGCAGGCTGCTTTGGCTAATTTGCCCATAAAGGACTTTCGCTTTCTGGTCAGGGAGGCTCACCAAATTCACGCAGTCGGGCTAATGTGATAGCATGGCTGCACACAGCCATACTCTCAGTGTGTTTCCTACCCCTGTGGATGCCACTGTCGTGGCAGCGAGGCATCAGACACCACTAACCCTGTGCTTCCACCACATGCGTTTTGGCCCCAAGGCAAAGAAGTGTTGTGACTTCAAGGGCCCATGAATCAGGGAGGAGAGAGTTCCTTAGCTCTGATGGACATCGGCCATGAGGGCAGCCTGTTTTTTGTCACCGATACAGGCTCCGGATGCTGCTTCCTCTGTGACACAAGAGCACAGGTGAGCGTCCTGCTTGCCTCGGACATTGACAGGCAGGTGGGGGGGAGAGGCCCACCCATTGAGGCCGCAACCAGCAGCACCATTCTGATGTTTTGGAAACGGCATGTGGCTTTGAGTTTTGGGGGGCAGTGGTTTCAGTGGAATTATGTGATGGTAACATGTCCACCCCCCTGTTAGGTGCTGATTTCCACTGCATCAGCAGCTTGCTCATGGAAGTCAAGGACAAACATCTTCTCAATGTCTCTCCCATGCTTACTCAGGAACACTCAACTCAGCTTCTCATGGTTGTCGCGCACCTTCTCTACATTGGATGATTTTTCATGCCTCCTAGCTGAGTTTCTCAAGCTGACCAAGCCCACCGTCTCATCCATATCAGTCCACCACTGGGTGGAACAGCACATCACCACCATTGGCCCATCTGTCCATGCTCACACTAGGCACTTGAACCCAGAGAAGTTAATTGTTGCTCAGGCTGTGTATGGCACCCTGAAGTGTCTGGGCATCGTCCGTAGGTCAAATAGCCCGTGAGTCTCACTTTGTTATATTGTGTGAAACCCAACAGCGGTTGGTGCCCGTGCGGTGATTGTTGTCATCTCAACGACGTCACAATTTCTTACAGTTACCCAGTTCCGCATGTTCAGGATTTCTCCACCTTCCTAACCGGGTGGGGCTCCTCCATCCTTCCCAGAAGTTCAATCACCTCCTGACGATGGTGGACAGTACCACCCTCTGGTCTAAATCTGTCCCAGTGTCTTCAACAACAGCTCCCAACGTGGCTAGGCATTTATCGTGTATGGGTCATCAGTTTTGGCGTCCTGTGCGATGTCTCATCAGACCGTGATCCCCAGTGTACCTTGGAGCTGCAGAATGCCGTCGCCCACAGCCTTCGGGCGACACTTCATCATACCTCACCCTACCATCCACAGGCTAACAGTTTATTCAAGTTATTGGAAGCCACCCACCTTGCCAGGTTATGCTGGGCCCCCAAGGAGAACCTCCATTCCTCACCGGCTGAGATTGTGTATGGTCAGTACCTGCAAGTAGCAGGTGATTTCTTTCCTCAGCCCACATTAACCAATGGTCTGCCAGCCAGCAGCCATCACATGTTCTACCTGGGCTGTGTGAGGCTGAGTATGGTTTTGTGGCCACGACACCCACTGGAGCTCACTGCAGCCACATTACAATGGTCCATTCTGTACCCTTGAGCCTCACGACAAGTACTTCATCCTTGATGTTGGGGGTAAACCAGACCGTGTTTTGGTGGAAAGCCTGAAACCTGCCCATCTGGATTTAGACATGTTGGCTGGGGCAGTACCAACAACGTGACGAGTACGGTACAATGACCTGGCCCTCTTTTGTGTCCCCTCTTGATCACCTAAATCTGGCCTGAGGCAGCAGGAGCCATTTCATCCAGATTTTGCGGCCCCCACAATAGATGGACTTGTCTGTCTTAGTAAAATCTAGTCAGGCATGTGTGAGGGCTAGCGGGTGATCAGATTCGCTTTGACAAACCGGCCATTTAAGCAGATGTGGCACAGGTGACGTTAGTTCCCTCAATCCTGAACATCATGATCTAACACAGAACCAGTTTCTACCTTTGTGCTGATCATCAGAGATGCCTCTAGCTCTTGTGTCCTGTTCTTGTTTGTTTCTAGCCGTCCCTGCAAACCTGTGCTGGACCCCAGTTCCCCCCTGGTTTTCTGCCTCCTGAGAACCCCAATAAAGTCTCTCCTGTTTGCCCCTGGTTCTGTTTCCCTCATCTCTACTACCTGCCTAAGCGTATCCAACCCTTGGAGCACAGGTGGCAGAATTTTTGACAAACAGCTTTCGTCACATACCCTATGACACAGTCAACTTGCTATCCTAGTGCATATTTTTCCAATTAGAAATAATGGACTTCAGGGAACAATCTCAGTAGTGCGGGAGGAAAAAAATACCCCTGTCATCCTCAAATGTATTATGTAACAGAATGGTCTGCTTGGAATGTGGGGCTTTGTCTTGCAGTATGAAGCTTGAGGCTGGTGTCTGGGGCTTCAGCTTAAGGCATGGGCCTTTGGCCCAGGGTATGGAGCTTTTGACTTCAGCCCAGTTTCAGCTTAGAGTATGATGTTTTTGACTAGAGTATGAGCCTTTAGTTTGGGGTATGCGCTTCAGTCTAGTATATGGCAATGAGCCTGGTTGAAATTTTTATTCTGCAAAAAAAAAAAAAAAAAACATTTTTACACAAAGTATCACAAGCAAATGAATATTACAGTGAAATGCCATTTCCTTCTAAACAGAACTGGTGACATATCCCAAGGAAACTCAAATACTTTGTGACTTCAAAAACGCAAAATAATACCAATTTGAAAAGAATGAATGTGAAGGACTGAAATCTAGTACATAGCAATGAATTTAAATCAAAACAAGAAAAAGACATGGCAATTTTTTCTATTTTTTTTTCTGCCTGGGTACTCAAAGGAAGTCAGTCAATTAATTGAAAAGAGTAAAGTATTCATATTCTCAGCATCTTTCTCAGTATTCACTTTAATGATGTAATAGACTGTGATGATGCCATTGTACTGCTTTTTTGTATTGAATTTGTATTTGTTTTGAATTTGATCCAGAATGCACATTTATTATCTAGTTCAATGGGATTATGTGAAAAAAGGGAAGAATTATTAATCCATCTGGGCAGTAATTTTCACTAACTCTTTCACTACCACGGGTGCTGGATATATCCAGTTTTTCTGCATACTGGAACTACCACGGATAGCAAATGGAAAAGCTGAATATATCAAAAGGGTAAAATGCTGGTAGTGAAACCTTTAAAAAATAATGACAGGTGACTTGGGGATGCAGTGGGTTGCATGTTTTATTCCTAGTCATGCTCTGTGTGTGGGGGGTTCTGCATGTTTGCCCCACATTGCATAGGTTCCTCCTGTAGTCTAAAGTCATCCAGTTAGTCATACTGAAACTGCCCATGGCACGTAGATATGTGCACAAGGTCCCCATCCAGGTCTACCCAGCCTTGTGCCATTGTGCTTTCTAGGATAGACTCCAGGTCTCCTACAGCCATCTTCTGCATTAGTTGTTGGAAGACAGTTAGATGGATAATTGAGCTGAGTGTTAAATTAAGAAAGAACATACCATTGCAAATTTGATCTAAATTCTAAAAGGGGCTGTGTACAGCAGCCAATACATAGCCTAGCAGTTGTCTGTCCTCATTTGCATTCACTTATTTTGTAGAAAACGCATTAGTCTGAGGCATCAAGTAACCCACCTGACAGAAAACTATAAAAATAAGGTCTGAGTTCTTGATCTCTGGATTGCATTTCAGACAAAAAAGCCCATTATACCTTCTGCATAAAAAAACAAAAAAAAAACTATCATGAACTGAAGGTTGTGCACCTATGTTCCTGAAGGAATGGAATGAGGTACCGATTTATATGAATGGCAGTAGCTGAAGGCTTAATTTTATTCCTCTATGGATATTTCAGCCACAATCAATTTGACCTCACATCATAAATAACACAGGTCATCATACCTGTAGTACAAGTAATACTACCATATGCAAGCTGTTGACAGTGCAGGAATTGCAAAACTGAAGAGTCTATTTGCATAATATGGGGGGAGGGGTAAATTTTACTTGGGACCCTACACAGTTTAACCTCTGTGCCTTTAAACGTTTACAGCAAAATTATGTAACGATACAACAGTGCAGTGCATTTAATTACGATTCTGGAAGATATACAAAGTGCCATCAATGAAACTTCCTCTCTGTGGGCAATGCCAAAGGTACTTCACAAATCATATGGGCAATGGCAAAAAGAAAATCATTACTGTCTTCTGGCTTTGAGTGTTAATTGCACTTCATAAATCAAACTGACCTCATGTGGAATGTGAAAATTCTGGCAAGGCTTTAACATGGGAAATTGAGCAAGTGCCCACACACACACACACACACACACACACACACACACACACACACACACACACACACACACACACACACACACACACACAGCGTGTCCTATTTACCTTGAATGCTGCAGATAATTCAGATGACACCATCTTCACTGAGAAACATGATGTTTGGGAGATTTAAGTGTAAATGGAAATGCTTGAAGCTTGTAAAATAAATGCAATTAGAAATAATTAAATGGAATAAAATTTAATCCTTGAGTAAATCAAGTTTTTCATCTGCAAAGACACTGGGGTACGTATGATAACCTATCTATCCATCTATTTTCCAAATCGATTAATCCTATCAATGGTCGCGGGCAGACCCTGCAGCCTATCCCAGGCAGCATATGATAACGCAAAACGAGCACCCAAGTGACTAAAATTTGAAAGTAAATCCTCAAAACTAAGACCTTAATTCAAGTACAAACCCATAAGATTTATATACTGGTGTTAACCACCACTCCTGAAATCTGAAAGCTTATAACTCCTACCAAGTAATGGCTGAATATTGAATGGGTTAATATTGAAATGAAAAGTTCTTTTTTTTTTTAAAAAAAAACTACCATTTTGCCTACTAGGCTGGCTGTGTAATATTAAATGAATAGCATGGAGTCTTATTGGGTCTCACTGTAGTCTTACACCTCCAGTGTAATATTAAATGAATAGCATGGAGTCTTATTGGGTCTCACTGTAGTCTCACACCTCCAATGTAATATTAAATTAATAGCATGGAGTCTTATTGGGTCTCACTGTAGTCTCACACCTCCAGTGTAATATTAAATTAATAGCATGGAGTCTTATTGGGTCTCACTGTAGTCTTACACCTCCAGTGTAATATTAAATGAATAGCATGGTGTCTTATTGGGTAGCACCGTAGTCTCGCACCTCCAGGGCTGGGGTGTCTGTCTGTGTGAAGTTTGCATGGCTGTCCAGTGTTTCCCTGGGTCTCCCTCCTGTGATCCAAATGCAACATCCTTGTGATGGGCTAGCATCCCATACTCTGTGGCATAGATTTATTGCCCCCTGGTATTGGACATTTGGCTATGGCAGATGGATGGATAAATATAAAGTTTAAATATATAAAATTACTTTACAATGTAATCATCAAAAATTTAAACTACATGCAGCAGGAATGTTGGCCCTACCTTGATGTGGGGCACAATGCTGGTGAAAGCAGGATGCGTGACAACTGACCAAATTCAAGGGTTTTAAGATACTTTGAACAATAGTAAATTCTGACTTTACTTACACTAAAATGACTGAACATTACAATGTTGTCACACAATAATGCATACAGCAGCCATTATGGTATCAAACATTTTGAAGAATCTGGTCAGAATCTGGAATGAATGTGAAATATTTTGTAGAAAACACTTACCCTTTTCAAGTCCTCCAGTTCAAGCACAATCCTTTAGGCAACACATTGGAGTGAGAATGAACAGATGGTTTTCCCAGACACTGATAACATAACTCTCTGATGCCTCAATTCAGAATTGACCTGGTTATTAATTTTATCCCGACAGGATGGTGCAAAAGGTCATTGCATCCAATGATCTGATAACAGTTTGCAAATAACTCATATTTATTGTGAACTCCCCTTAAAGTTATTGGATTTCTGCAAACTCAAAGTCTCTCACAATAAATTTTCAAAGCCAAAATCAGGCATTTGTCCGCAAGTCTTTTAAAGGAAAGTGATGCATGACACTTGCATAAATATTCAACCACCAGTGCTCTGGAAGCTCCAGATGACAGGGAAGAAAGATTCATATAGAAAACATCGCCTAAAAGAGGACAAGGAGGACATACAGTACGTGTCCTACAGTCAGCCTCAAGCTGTGATAACCCTCTTCCACACTCACTATTACTGGATGGATTGTCAGTCTGAAGCAAAGAAGTGAAAATGAAGACTAAAGAGGATTCTAAGGAACTTAGAGATAAAGTAACTGAATGTCATAAATTAAGAATAGAGAATAAAGGAAATATCCAAGAGACTGTACAGCTGAATAAGCTCTGTAGTATCAACAGAGTCTCTGATGAGACCAAGATGATGATTTTTGGCCAAAATTCAAAGTGCTGTGTGTGGTGCAAACCTAACACAGCCCATGCCTCGATTCTCTACTGTCAAGCATGGTGGTGACAGCATTATGCTGTGGAGATGTTTTTTCATTTTCAGGGACTGGGCATCTTGTCTAAAGAGAAGGTACGAGTAGAATGGATGGAGCAAAATACAGGAAGACGTTACAAAAAAACCTGTTTTGGGCTGCAAAAAATCTGAAGCTTAGGAAAAGCTTAATTTTCAGCAGGACAATGATCCACAATACCATGGGAGTGGATGAAAAAATAATATGCTGAATATTGCACAATGGTCAAGTCAAAGTCCAGATGTGAATCCCGAAGAGAACTATGGCATTCAACACAATCAACATCCAACTAACCTGAAGGACCAGCAGCAAGTCTGCCATGAAGAATGGGCAAAAATCAATCCTAAATAGCGTAAAAAGCTGGTATATACTAACCTCAGAAGAATCAAGGCTGGTGCATCCTGAACTGTCAGGCCGTTCCTGATTGCAACAAATAGTGCATCAATTAAAAAATGTACGTGTAGGGGGTGAATACTTATGCAGGCACTATTTTTCAGTTTTTGATTTCATTTATTACCTTTCCTTTTTATTTATTGTCCATAAATGTCATCAATTTAACTTAGTGCATACACAAAAAAAACGGTTGTTTCTAACATCAAATCTCAAGCAAATGTCATGACAGTAGCAAATTGCAACTTACCTGTTTATTTTCATGTTCACTTAAATACTTACGGACCCAAATGATATCTCCCATGATATGATAATAATAACTAAAAGTGAAAGATTAGTAAACATATATATACCATATGTAACATTATCCATAGATGGCAAAGTAATGACAGCATGGTGGCTTGTGGCATGTTAAGGTTTATTTAGGATACGTACTTATCAAATGCCCTGCAATAGATTACTACTGGCTCGTTATTAATTTGAATATTCAGCTCTAATAAGAATTATTGGGTAATTCTGAATAAAAAAAGCATTCCAAACTGTGTTAACAGTAACAAACGTAAATTTACAATTTGCTCATACATTGTCTTTAATGACTGTTGTTTGGCTGAATTAATTATAGGTGAAAAATAAATTCCTAAAGGCATAGTGATATTTTACTGTGTTGGAAGGGTGGTATTTTGAGGTTTGGATTAATTTCCTCTATGGTTCTAATTCAATTAAAATAAACCCAAATCAATTATAATATCGCTCTTTGTAAGACTACAGGGAAATTAGATTTGACTTGATACCATACACTTTTAATGACTAACACAACATTAATCTGACCTGCTTTTCTGTTGTGAATATGTTTTCATTGAGTAAATTGCCAAAATAAAATAAAAGCTTATGATTTAAGTGTAGAAAAAAGGTGTATAGTGTTTATGCAGCACTAGGTCTGTGAGGGTGCAATCCATTAGAATAAACTGTTGCAGGCATGAAGAAAATGCACAAACAAAAAAATTATAGGGTATGACAGTTAGTCCCCTTATAGCTGACGAAGAATAGAAAAATTAAGATAAAAAATTGATTTATATGAACGTATTCTCTGAAATCGTCCCTTTTATGAAGTGGAGAGCATCTTAAGTATCTGAAAAGTATTGGCTTGTACTGTAAATTGAGAAAATGATTTTCCCTCAATTTGGTTATCCTGATTAGGGTCACTAGAAGTTATCTCAGGCAACATGGGGCACAAGGCTGGGGTACACCCTGGGTGGGATGCCAGTCCTTAACAGGGCACAAGGCTGGGGTGATACTTGTTTAATATGGGTGTTGAGCAGAGAAATGTAATACAAAATGCCCCTGTGTGAAATTATCGAAGCCCCCCCAATAACATCAAGCAGTGCTGTGTTGCATCTGCCTTGCAGTGTGTTTTGGACAAAAGCGTTTGCTCAATAAATTGAATGCAAATGTAAATTGGGTCATCCCTGATCTATATAAATGTTCGACTCTCATCTTGGCAGTGAAACTCCAACAAAGATTTTAGAGTCATCCTTTGATGCATAAGAGAAATAGACACAAAACAATTTGGTAAGCTCTCTGGCTTCACAGTCAGACATGTATTCTTAAATCATTTAAATTCAGATAAAAAGTGTAATTATACCTGTTTTTTTTTTTTTTTTCCATAAACCTAATCCAACACATCAATCAATAAATCAATTATTTTTTATAGCACTGTTTCAACCACAGGATTTACAACATGCTTTACAGGCATTTTAAAAAGTAGAGAAACAACAACAAAAAAATTGCGAGGTCAGAAATAAAAAAAAAATAAGATTAAAAAGCATATGAGTTTAAAATAAAAAAAAAACATTAAATAAATGAAGGAACTCATCATCATATTAAATATAATGGCGAACAAATGTGTTTTGAGCCTAGTCTTAAAAGTACTAAAACTGAGTAGCTCTCAGGTTTCCAGGGAGAGAGATCCAGAGTTTCGGACCATAGTAACTAAAAACTGCCTCTCCCCTCCTCAGCCGGATATTGGAAATGACCAATAAATTACTGTTGCACGATCTAAGTGACCTACCTTGGACATACCTTACAATCATCTCACAGAGGTAGGGCAGGGCAAAACCATGTAAACATTTAAAAACTAATAAAAGAACTTTAAAATCAATCCTAAAAGACACAGGAAGCCAGTGAAGAGCTTTAAGAATAGACCTGTGTAATATGATCCCTGCGACTAATACGTGTTAGCACTCTAGCAATGGCATGCTGAACCCGTTGTAAATTTGTAATAGATTTCTTAGGTAGGCCAGCCAACAGTGGACTTTGGTGTTATTACAGAGGTAATAGTATACTGTTTTGCAGACCTTGCTTATATGGCTAATAAAGTTAAGATCGCTGTCAAAAAGGACTCCAGGTTCCTAAGTTGTTGTTTGGACTTCAGAGACATTGATTCTAAATACACCAGTGTTTCCTTCCTCTGTATTTCATTCCCAATAACAATAATCTGTTTCTTCCTTATTCAGTTGCAAAAAATTAAGACATCAAATATAATTAATAATTATAATTATATAATATAGAGCCTAAAACTGAGCCTTGGGGAACTCCGCATATGGTAGTTTGATGCTTTGAGATATGGGAAACAAGTGCAACACAATGTTCATGCCCACTTAGGTAAGATCTGAATCAATCTAAGACCGCATCAGAGAGGCCGACCCATGTATGCAGCCTGTTCAGCAGAATCTCATGGTTTACCGTATTGAAGGCAGCCCTGAGATCTAGAAGGACAAGAATAGACGGGTTATATAAGTCTCTGTTTAGCCTCAAATCATTTAGCAGTTTGAGAAGAGCCGTTTCCATACTATGGCGTCCCCGAAAGCCAGACTGAAACATCTCATAGAGGTTATTAGTGTTGAGATAATCAATCAACTGAACAGACACAATTTTCTCAATTATTTTACCAAGAAATGGAAGATTAGATATTGGCCTGTAGTTACTATGCACTGAACCATCAAGATTACTTATCTTCAGTAAAGGCCTGACAACAGTGGTTTTGATATGTTGTGTAAAAAGTCCTTCTTTTAGAGAAAGATTGATAATATACAGAATATCTACTAACAATGAGCTTAGAACTTGTTTAAAAAACTGGGAAGAGGATCAAGGATGCAGCTTGAGAAGTTCAAAAGTAATATGACTTTGTTCAGAGAGTTAATGTCAACAAGAGAAAACACAGACAGCCTACTTTGAGTGATAGAATGTGGTGGATTAACATGCAGAAGTTCTACGAACTTGACCTAAAATTTTTGAAAATTCATTGTGCTTTATATATAAAAGCACCAATTTTGGCAAATAAAACCACTGGAATAGCCTGCTTTCACAGTATTTTCCGGGTTTGATTTTGTTCTCACTAAATTGATTGGTTTAATTAGCAATCAGTTCTTTCCATCTTCAACATTCATCATTTTCTGACCTCTTTTCCTGACATAATTTTCAGCATTTCAAACCAAACATCATTTTTCCCCATGACCACAAACTGTATCTCATTAAGGGGGATTCCTATACATTCCCGAGTCAGCTTTGTGATGGTGTTAACATGTTTTAGGTAATATATGGTAAAAGGGGAGCACAAGTGATACAGGCAGAAGAGTAGACAGGCATGAGGTTAAGGTTGTTAATAAAGGAGCTTTTCCCTGATATAGCTGGAGGGTATCGTTTATTTCTTGAACCCACACACGACAAGCTTGACCATAGACTGTACCTCATTATGGGGGATTCCTACACATTGCCCAGTCAGATTGACCACAGACTGTACCTCATTATGGGGGATTCCTACACATTCCCAAGTCAGATTGACCACAGACTGTACCTCATTATGGGGGATTCCTACACATTCCCGAGTCAGCTTGACTGCAGACAGTAGCTCATTATGGGGGATTCCTACACATTCCCCAGTCAGCTTGACCACAGACTGTAGCTCATTATGGGGGATTCCTACAC
>JAACJT020022939.1:0-25999 GCA_009936485.2 Gymnarchus niloticus | reverse complement strand
CATACTGTTCCTAATGGACCACTACAAATACACACTAATACGCTGTTCCTAACGGACCACTACAAATACACACTAATACGCTGTTCCTAACGGACCACTACAAATACATACTAACACGCTGTTCCTAAGGGACCACTACAAATACACACTAACATACTGTTCCTAATGGACCACTACAAATACACACTAATACGCTGTTCCTAACGGACCACTACAAATACACACTAATGCGCTGTTCCTAACGGACCACTACAAATACATACTAACACGCTGTTCCTAAGGGACCACTACAAATACACACTCACATGCTATTCCTCATAGACCATTACGAATACTCCCTAACATAGATATCAGAATATTGAATATTTCTACTTTATATTTTTTACAACTGAACACTCCACAGTAGTAGATTCCATACTTGAAGTTACGATGGTCTTCCCCTTCAGTATACCCATACACACAATGCCAGGATTAGGCCATCACGTATGCATTACAGTGCAGTTGTGGATAGAAAGATGCCTTAGATTCAAAGGTTTAAATGTTTTAACACCAGTTTCTTTCCAGCAGTTTTAGGTTTGTGCCCATTTCACAGGTTAAAAATATAATAGTTGACCATTCAATATTACAGTCAGTGGCCACTTTATTAGGTACCTACTGGATAAAACCTACTTTTGCTTGCAGAACTGTCTCAAAGGTGGATGAGATGTACAATCAGAAAAGCCTTTCTATTAATTTTCCATTAACTATTAATTTTGCACTTGTGGGCTTCCTGCCAGCTTTAATGAGTCTGGGTGTTCTCCTCTGACCTCTTTCATTAACAGGTCCTTCTCAGCCATAGGAATGCCATTGACTGAATGACTTTCATTCATCACACCATCTACTGAAAGCTCTAGACACTGTGTGATAATCCCAGGAGAATAGCTGTTGATGATATACTGGAACCAGCACGTACAGAACCAACAAGCATTCCAATAATTGTAAGTTAACCTCTTGACCCTGTCACATGACTCACTGTTTTGAGGGGCTGGCTGATTCCGTGTACCTAATAACATAACCATTGAGTTTATATTAACTGTATCTTATTTAAATAGTAATATTTAATAATATCCAAATGAGATATTACATTAACCTGTAATAACTATCATTTTCATCAAGCTCTGAATGAGTTAATTGTGGCAGTGTTTTGTTCTGACATTGAGCAAGGCTGTGGTGATGTCTAGGGCCAGTACAGATCTAGGTTCCTTTTCAGCCAAGCACTGAACCAAGTACACTTTGTCATCTTTAAAATTAAGTTCCACTCCACTGTCAGCCTTGTCCACTTATTTGAAGAAGCATTTTTTTGAGTTTCGAACACCTCCACTGCAGCGTTACACACTTAAGTCACTGAAATCATCCAAGTGATTTACACACGACAAGTCGTGACAGTTTCAACCTGACTAATGCTAAGTTATAAAATATGGCTGAATTTAAGTATGTAATATACTGATGTGACACATGCAAGTTTGTATGTTTTTTTTCAAGCGAAGTGCATGCTGATGAAAGGGAATGTCACACTAGGTACATGTGACCACAGCAGTAAAAAAAAATTGTGGATTACGATTGTTTCATTCTTGTTTTAATGGCCCGGATTTGCATAGTCTTCAGTGCCTTTTTCTTAAATGTTCATGCCACATACTTCAAATACTTAGCTGTTTCTTTCTTTCTTCCACCATATATGAATACATTTATAAGGCTCTGAATTGATTAAAATAATTCATGTTTGCTTGATTACTTATCTCAAAGGCACAATGGCGCACCTTTTTGGGGTTTGAAGCTGCAAGCTTTCATTCATGAATTAAGGTCCTTCAGCACCATATCAAGTAACGTGATTATTTTCAGCAGTTTTGGCAAAAATATGAGTCATAAAATAATCAAGATTGGTGCAAGGTCTTGCGTTTAGTTGCCTAATCTAAAAGAATCCCTCAACAGCAAGTTCTCCCAGGGAAGATCTACTGATACCAGAATGAGGACACGTGGTCCGGGTCATGCAGACAGGGGAAGTTATCAAAGAATTAATCTAGCTCTTCTAGCTCTGAAAGCCCACGAGTGCCTCAACACTCTTCACTCTTGTATTAATTTATGCTAATTCAATGGTGAAAAGTAACACGTGCAGATAATGGATCTGCTGGACGTTCTACGTCAAAAGGCTTTATCACAAAACTGGCTTTTTGTGACATGCATACCAAAAATCATAAGGATATCATCAACAATGATTTTAGGACAATTAAAGTTCTTAAATAAAGTATCTTCTCAGACAAGGTGCAATATATTCTAAAACTTCAGCTTAAGAAGTAACAAACAAAAGTTCACAATCTGTTTACAAAGAGCTTCGAAAGATCTGTAAGTCTTCGCAGAATGGTGTCTGCACACAGCTTCCTGCCTCCACCAATCTCCACACAGTCCCCTGTGAGTCTCCCTTGACTGTTCAGCTCTGCTGTTGTCATTTAATGCAGCTTATTTGTCCTGAATATGTATCCTTTATATTCATCCATATAAATAAACACATTAAAGCAGATGTTTCCAAATCATAGACAATTACAGACAATAGCAACAGAAAGCTTAATGAAACCTAGCTAGCATGTTCTTGAACAAGGCCCCTTCATCTAAATCACTTATAAGCTATAGAAAGTGTCACAGAAGCCTGTGTTGTCCATAGGGCATGAATAATTCATTCAGAGCAAGATTGTTCAATCAGTGAAGCCTTGCTAAGGCCAGTGAGAACATCAGGATGTAATCTGTGTTTCGATTAATTCTGGTTCATTTTTTAATCGGTGCACACTGGAGTCTAAGTTATCTTCTTTGATCCTGCTCTTTTCATTGAGAATGTTTATATTCTTACTCTGGACTGGTACTGGAAGAAATGGAGGGGTCTGTGGTAAACTGTGTGGGAAGGGTTATTAACTTCAAAACAGCTTTAATTTTGACCCTTGGGGAAATGATGCTAGATGATCCCCATTCTTTAGCATTTGATCCCAAAGTGACTCAAGTTGTGTTGAAGAGGGATGTTTTACAGACTGCTACTTCTTCGAAACAGGGACAGAGCTTATAATTTGTGCTGGTTTAGCCCTTTAGTGGATGGGTTCCTCCTTTGTCCGTTTTCCTGATTAAAATCGATTCCTCATTTGGTGAGTCGCTGTAAGCTTGTTTGCGTGACAGAGACAATTTCGCACACAGGGAATGTTAGACTCTAATTTCACAATATCTCGATAACCCTGTGAGCTTTCCCTGTCACTTGGGAAGGGGTTATTGGAAATGCAGAGAGGATAAAGTACCCCTTTATCAAGATCTACTGTTTATCAGCAAACTTCAGCTTTCCTAGAGACTAGTGAGTATCTGCATTGCTATTAACAGGAAGCTACCTGCTAACGACTACACAGGGGTCAGGAGGTAAATGCAGCTTTTAGGGAACGTTAGCTACAGACAGGTGGGCTAGACCTTGGTCTGACATAAGTACAAGATCGCAAAGGCTGGATTTGTAGAAAAGATGTGCTCAAGGTAGATTTTATCTCATGAGTCTCAGTATTGGAAATCAGACTGCTAAGAAAACGATGGATTTAAGTCTCTGCCCAAAAGGTATCCTTTGAGCTCTTAAGTCTGTAATTACCAGGAGTCCATTTTTTTTTTCTAAAGTGGTCTGGACAGTTACAACTAATGGAGATGATCCCACCATACTCAAGCTTACTCATCTCAAAAAGTCAAAAATGTTGCAGGTTGATTAATCAAAGTTCTCAAAGGAAAGCTCATTAAGTGAAGCTAATTGCCTTTTTATGTACATGTGGTTAATGGTTTGTAGATGCTATATGAACATTTTTTTTCACACTGTTTGTTGTGCGTTTCTGATTGACGTCTCACATTCCACATTTTAACAATCCATTTTATTGTTCAGCTCCACCACCCTAGTCCAGCAGGAATCTGATTCTGAAATGCCAAACCTCAAAAATACCAAAGTCACAGTCGCTGCCCAGAGATACTGAAGTCCTCCAGTGTCGCACTCTCTAGCTCACCCTTTTGTGTGGACTGGAACGAGGTCACAAGAGCAACAGAAGTTGGAGGAATGCAAAGGTTGTCTACATGACATTACGTGACCTTGCTGATGGCCATACATTTCTGATACTCTCCATCACTGCTATTCAGATGTCATCTCCAGTCATGCCCATCCAAATAAAACTAGCATCATTTTGACTGCTGAATGTCACCTCTGTATAGGCATGTACCAGATTACTCCAGGTAATACCAATTAAAATATTGTTGACCAAAGGTGACACACAGGCTAGTTAACTGGACTTAGCTATTTTCCACAACAGACTGCATGCATTCCAGCCCTTTTTGCATAATTAGATACATTTTTTGTCTGGACCTACTCGCATGTGACAACAAATCCCTTTTCTATTTTAGAGGAAACGTTATTTGTTTAAACCAGAGTGAGATGACATGATTTCTTTTTGACAGAGCTCATCATATAATCGAGTTCCATAATTATCTTCCAGTGGCAACGAGGTCTCCAGACATCGATTTTTAAACTCGGGTGATTTGAGTTACCGAACAAAAGAATAACCCATATGAAGATTAGCGGACAATGAGAAAGGAGTTGAAAAGGAAGTCACATACTTTTTTTTCTAACGGGAATCTGCATTCTCCCTATCAGTATGCAAGGTAACATATGTAAATTATGCCTGAGCTCTACAAACTGTGATTTTCATTTGGATATATGTCAAGATACTGCTGTGGAGGTCTCATCAAGCACTGCCTGTCACTCGCTTGGTTTTGTTTGTGTTGTTTTGCACAAACCTCACATACATAAGATATCATTTGCCTTCTGCACCAGGGTACCGCCTGAGGTCGCTTGCCATTGGGTGTGTGATTGACACATCACTTTATTTTCAAGCGCAGCGCTTCGACAAGCAGACAGCCGCAAACAGGAATTTTAAAAAACAACCTGCTCCGACTGTCTATTTGATGTCCCTTCAAAACGCATTTATAATACCTATGTTTCCCCATGTTTTAAACACCTTTACTGAGCAGGCTGTGTCATGTTAAAATTTTGATTCAAATCATGGGCAAACTGACATTTAGGAATGATATAACATGTCACAACAACTGGTATTTAGATACAAATTCAAATACAATTCAAAAATCAGTCTCTCG
Organism: Gymnarchus niloticus; assembly: GCA_009936485.2. NCBI lineage: Eukaryota > Metazoa > Chordata > Actinopteri > Osteoglossiformes > Gymnarchidae > Gymnarchus > Gymnarchus niloticus. The sequence continues at coordinate 20,815 of JAACJT020022939.1, read as the reverse complement.
CTCTATCTCTCATTTCAAATCAGTTTCATTTCAAAGGCTTTACTGGCAGTGAGTAACAGTATGTTCTTGCTGAGGCAATGTGCACACGCCAAAAAAAGTCAAATAGAGCAATGTAACAGAGAGCCATCCTGTAATCCCACAGTGTAAACAGAAAAGTGATATCACAAATATACTTGGGATAATTAATTGAGGTTAAACATATAAGACTGAAATTCTGAAACACAACAAAACGACACACCAATGACCATTAAATGCAATATATAGTAGATGGGACACACATCGGTATTTATAGTACCCTCTAAACAGTTTTGGTTTTTTTTTTTTTTAATTTGTTTCTAAAGATAATATGATGACCTTTGAAATGCTATGTTATGTTATTAGGTCGGACTGTTTATAATGTTTCAGAAATAGAAATAGAAAAAAAGCTTTAAATAGTGGATAGTAATAGAATGTATTTATGTATTTAGTGAAAAAATTAGTTTTATTCTAAAATGACGGATACTTGAGCAGTATACAGTGACCAAACAGCTTTTTCAAGATTTGCGACGTTTTATTAGCTATGAGCCGCACCCAGTACAAGAACAACAGTTTTCAAATAAATAATACTGTATGTAGAAAATAGACATGCATGGAGCAGTGTAAACACAAATACCATTCACAGAAAGGGCTGGTGTGAATCAGAAAGGAACAATCCCAGGCTAGCTACGGAAGATGCAGACAACTTGAGGGAGGAATCTGTTTTTGAATCGGGCAGGTAGCGTTCTGATGCTCCTAGCAGACTTCAGGCCTTAGAACAGCTGATGGCTCTCGAGGTTTATGTCCTACACTTCATGCTTCTTCATACCATCAGTGAATTTATACAGTAACTGAGCGATGGATAGAAATTTAGCCCCTCTAACTTTCCAGGTGGACTTCACAGCCTGCTGTGTGGCCTTTTTGTCCCGAGATGGGGGACGCGACCCTAGCCCATGATGCACGATACCACTGGTGATGATGCTCTCAGTGGCATTATGGTAGAAATCTTATATGTGGCTTTGTCCGTCCCCAGTCTCCTTAGGGGACGACGGTGCTGACAGACCTTTATAAAAAAAATAAAGGACAAAGGCTCTATTGAGATTGGGGCTCACACAAAATCTGTTTAGCATAATACTGGGTTCTACTTTTGCAGCGATTGGGCTCTTTTCTGCTGCAGGCAGCAGAAATGTGATTTGTGAGCATTGCGTCATCACTGGACTTAGCCTGGAAGGAGCTGAATAACACACATTTTATAGAGCCCCAAAACAAGGAAATTTTTTGCCATTAACACAAATATTAAGCATATTTCTTCTGAGGTATCCATGATGGGCAATTTTAAATGAATTAATCTTTCTGCATGGTAGTTTTTATTCTGGATATTCGCCTTGTTTTCAGCTCTAGTAGGCTTGGATCCGGTCATGGTAGCATGTCAGCTGGCAAAGCCCTCCTCTCATACCCTGAATTACCGTGCAGTGGTCCAGTCTGACAGCTTCATCTTCTCACTCCTAATAATCACTCCCTCACTACTGAAATGTTGCATTTTCTCCATACAGTTCTCACCCAAAGAGAAGACCCCCGCCAAGCTCTCCTCTCTGTACTGGTGCCCCCTAGTCAATGTTCAACTGTAGACATCAAGCCATTCCCCTATGTATTGATTCAGTTCTTCCACAAAGAAATCGTTGCACTATTGAAAAACAAAGCTTTTTCCTTTTTTCAATTTCTGCCATGGGTAAATGAAAGATATTCCCAAAGATAGCTTATAGCCAACAGGGGTTTATATTTATAACAATAAGGTAAGCTACATGTTGTGTCCATTCCTTCAATTTAGGGAGACTTCTATCTATGAAATCCCATACAATACCTTATAACCTCTGACAGCAAACAGCACAGATCTAAAAGGGGCATTCAATATTAATGCTAAATAAAATAAGGGAAGTCTCTAGCTGAAAAAATATCCATCAAGTAGGTCCTGTATCATTTAGTTGATCATGACATCTTGGCAAGATTACATGACTCATAAACCATCCCAAGATTCGCAGAAGACCGACACTGATGAGGACGAGAGGGATGTCATCCGCCCAGCTATCTTTTAATGGCAGTCGCTGCTGGGTACGGCCCCCTCCACAGCTCCAAAATATCACAAGGTTGGAGGTCATTTCCACAGGAAACTGCATTGAATCATTAGTGCCAGAGATGTGAATGCAGCCGATAATTGATTTTACACTGAATTTGCTGCATTACACATCCAAAGACAAAATAATGAGCGTCGTTATTGCTCATTGTTATTTGGATTAGTACTAGGCTGACCCCAGGCTGAAGACTCTCTAACAATTAAACGAATGAAACAATTTTCTGCAACATAACCTTATTAGCTGAAATATTAATGGTCTTATGGGTGTATGACAAATCTTGCCTTCTTCTCATGTGCACTTTTCTATCATACACATATCCAGTATAGTGTCATGTCTGGGAATGCCGTTCATATTTGGAAATGGCACGTTTGCTTTGCATGTGAACACCAAATCTCACATTTTGCTTGCCTGGAGTAGGCTCCGAAATGACAATTACAGTGTGTCTTTGCTAGTGCTGTTTCAAAAATGTTTACTGTCCTTTAATGTGTTTTGAGCGAAATTACAGCATTTCTAGAAGAGGGCACTGGCGAGAGATTTTCTGAAAATCAGTGACTGTTGTGCCTGTGTTTAGCATTAAAGTGAAACAGCATACTAGGGGGAATTAGATTCAACCGGATCAAATGAAAGAAACTGACAAAAAAGTAAGACGACACCATTAATTCACTGTTTTGGACACTGACACTCAAAACGAAACCAGTGGCAAACAAAATCAGCCTTGTATTTGATTGAAATATAATTATAAACTACACCTCGTAAACTGAAGGTTATAGCCATTTGATTCAGTTCTCCAAAATCAGATTAAACACCACACATTCTCAACTGTAGAGAACGTCAGGCTGACATGGTGGTTCCAAGTGGGGAATGATTGAAAGCTTTAGCAAAAAGAAAGAAAAAGATAACAGAATATCTATTCAGTTAGCAAACAATTTATTTGATCCATTGAAATCAGAGAACCTGAGGCATGAAGTAACCCTCTGACGCATAAAGAACAGAAAAGTGTTGGATTTGCAGACGCCTCCTTTTCTTCTGTAAATCTTTCTGGCTGAAGGGGTTTCCTGTGTTTAGAGCTGTGAGGAGGATGTTTAGCATCACGAGATGCATGTTCTCTAACGGCACCATTTTAAGCTTAAACTATTCTGCTCATTCCCTTTATCAGCATAGTGATGCAAGGAAAAGTCATTTAGAGATGTATATGACAACAGGTGAATGTTGACTACTAAATAATATCCCAGATAAAATGACACTGACAATGGCTCCTAATGTGTTTAAGACATTCATACATGAATTATGACTGGCCAAGACGACATTTTAAAAAAAGTCTTTTTTATTCTTCTTTCCAAGTGAAAATATCAAAAATATTCTGAAATGATTTTTATTCCAGTTGAACCTCTTAAAATGATGCATGCATTGTACTGCATGTATTTGAGTACTACACTACAAGCAACACAGATCAAATTACTGAGACTGACAGTGAATCACAATTACAATTGAAACAATTTAAACCTTTGCTCCTTTTGGGGCAATGTCCCCTAAAGAGCTTTCCATGTAAGTTTTAACTCGAAAACAATCAATATATTAGATAATGGGATTTAAATAACTGCCCATTGTAGTAAGCTTCATGCGTGAAATGGTTCTAGGATCTAGTTTTAAAATTCTCTGGAATGTCAGTAGAAAACTGAGTGTAACTCTCCAGTGAAAGTTCCCACAGAGGGATGACATAACTGTTAGTTCTGGTGCCAATGACAGCTTACATGTAACATGGCCATGCAGTATTTTTACCGCCAAGGCTTCAAAAGCTTACTGAAACCAGTTAAACCATCAGAGCTACTGAGAAGGATCTCAAAAGCCCAAAGAACTGTGGGAGTTACAGACAGCTATGTTATCTTCATTTTACTGTGTAACCTAAAGTACATACATCATGAACAGGGGTTAAATGCTAAAATACCCCACGATAATAACAGTGTAGCAAAGCCAGGTGAGATATTTGACGTCTGAAGACTCAAGCATTTGAGTGCCTCAGTCATGTGCTGGAACGCATGGAAGAGAGATTTCAATTTGCTTTAATGAAGTGGGGACTTGGACGAGTGAAACATTTCTGTCACTTAAATAAGGAGAAAAACTGAGGTTCTTATGTTTGGAGGCAAAAGGACAGACAGGACCACTATAATTTCCATACTTAACTCTGTTCTGCTAAACTTTCACTTCAGTAGTTCACCCCATAATCGTGGTGTCATCTTAGACATGCCTCTCATTCGAATGTTATGGCGACACTGTATCGGAGGCATGATTCTAACAGTTGCGGAATATTGCTTAGCTCAGGCAACTTCCTCACTATTCAAGGAAAATATTACCTGCATTTGTATGTAGTAGGATACATTACTGTGATGTTTTGCTATCAGGAAGTACACGCCACATGTTAAACTCCTTACAGTGTATTCAAAATGCAGCAGCTAGAATTGTTACAAGGAGCAGAAAGAATGAATATACTGTATAACCCCAGTTCTTTGTTTTCTCCACTGGCTTCCAGTCAGGTACAGACCTGACTTTAATGTTCTTCTTCTTCCATATAAAGCACTTAAAGGTCAAGCACCTGCCTACTTGATCGCACTGATTAATGTCTACAGTACAAGCTGTTCACTTCACCATTGCATAATGCAGGTCTCCATCTTATCTCACATAAACATAAAATTACTGCGGCAGTACAGTTACAATGGAACAGTCTATTTACCAAAAAGGAGCTGGTGCCCATGCCAATAAATGCATTCGTTGTCTGTGTTTTTTTTTTTTATTTTTTCCATTCTATTGAAGGAAACGCTACCGTACCGCCCTCACCCAGCCAGCCATTACCGACCTTCTCTTGCTCATCCTCACCTGAATGTCAGCTGTGTCTTGTCTAAGTTTCCCCTTAGCTCAGTTGCCTCATTGTGAGGTTTTGAGTTTCCCCTCTCTTATTGAGTCTTCCGTTATCATTGTTAGTTTGCCTGTGCATGATTCCTGCTACTTCTCTGTTTAATGCTTTTGCTTTCCAATTTGGAATAATTTGCCATACTGATGTTCCTGTTCTGGATTCTGACCACTTGTTAGTGACCACGACTATGTTTTGGATACTTTGTGCTTGTTCTTGTTTTGACCGCGATTGAAGACCCTGACTCTGCACTTTGATCCAGTCTGTGTATTCATTACGCGGACCCCTATCTTGGAAATCTGTTACATAATTTTCCCAGGGGAAATACTAATGACCCTCTAAAAACAATTCACCTTTGCACTGAGCACACATCTCCAAGGTATTGTGGTGACTCCCATGTGATGCAACACTCAGACACATATTAGTTTAACAAGGCACATTTAACTAAAGCACCCAGCAACTTAAAGCAGCCACACACACATAAATGCCAGCTCCTCGAAGAACGCAAGCACAGGGGAAGGGAAGACACACGTTACATCGACCAGTGGAGGCTTTATATACACGCAAAAGGGTTTACAATACAGCAAGGGTTACTCCACTGCTAATTATGAACACACTATATCTATACAGCACATCATTTTTATAGCTGACTGAGTGATGTTTTTAGTATCTTTAGGTGCGTCAGACTTTGCTGATAGGTTTCAGGGGAAGTCCTTGAGGTGTCAGCATACTTCTGCTGAAGACATTTCGCTTTGCCTCCAGTTTTGTTATGTTGCAGCTTTTGGGAGTCTCTACTTCTCCTATGATCACGTTTGTACCAATATGGCTTGTGACGTCAGCGGTTAAAGGTTAATATCTCACAGAACATGAAGGACAGAGTATTCATGGGTTAGCTGAACGTTGGACTGCAAGTTTGCCAAACAATTCAAAGTACAACAAGTTGTGGGACCTCGTTTGCTTCAAAGAGTCATGTGACAATGGAGGTTGAAGTATTTCCAGATACGGGTGACAACATCTTTGTCATTCACAGTGGAGATGCATAGCTAAGATTGTGGAACTATATAGTCAAGCCTGTCAAGTTACATGAAGACTCAGAGTAGCATTGTGATAAAGAATAGGAAACTTAAAGCCCTATCAAGTTACTTTCAGCCATACTCTTGAGAGAATTCTTTGCCATCAACTTCCCCTTTTAAAATGTAGTTGAAGAAATGAGTAGAACTTGCAGGCAATGGCAAGTTGTTCAGAACAAAAGGGTCTCCTTAACAAGTGAAAAACTAACAATAAAAACTAGACATTTTCATCTGAAGACTGACAAAACGTGAGTCATAACAAACATTCACTTCACCTACTCCCCAAAGCACCCCAGTCAACCAGGGTTAATATGAAATTCAAATGCTCTGCCAGGTTTTGACCTATGGGTGACTAACAACAAGCTTTAACAAAAACAAATGATTAATCAAAGAAAGGAGTGAATGGATAGTTAGAAAAAGGGGGGCAGGGTAACATTAGCAGCAGATAAACAGTAACATTACTCTACATTCCGCACATGAAGGACTAAGAATTAATTTCTCCCACTTTCTTGTGCACAACCCTGCTGCCAACCCCGACACTTTCTCATGGCTGAAAAAGACTCAAAGTTTAAGCCAACATTCTTTTAAAACCTATGGATCGAACTTAGCTGCTGGGACTGGGATTGTTACCTATCTAAGGTGAGAAAGCCAAGCAATTACCAAAATTAGTCAAACTAAGGTTAGCAGTGTGGGGGCACAGGTGCCGCCTCGCAATGAGAGGAGTGACGTGTCCGCTGCACTCATTCCCAACGCGACTGCATTTCCATTGGAGGTGGGGAACTAGGGTAATATTCACGGTGAAGCTGTGCCACTCAGTGGCAGGTACGCTAATTATTTGCAGTTTTCGTATTGTGCTAGACAGAGAGGCTGGTGCCAGGGTTACCTCTGCTCATTAATGTACACAGTGAGATTTCTTAGTTCCCATCTACTCTGGAATATTTGGGGCCTTTTGATTTCTCCCAGGCAAAGGTCTAGATAAATGAGTCACTCACACACAAGCGTATTTCACAAGGGGGCCGTACAGAAGACAAATTAAATCAACCTTCCTTTAGCTTTTCCTGTGGGTTGTGTCTGAGGCTCACGTCGTCTGTCATGGTTAAAACCAGGAACACTGGCAATTATCTTAATGTCATCCCGGGCGCAAGGTAATGTGGAAGTCGTGATGTGTTGTGACCCGGCCAGAATACCATCCCAGCATGCAATGGGCTGTAATGGATCCTATGTTGGCAGTCGAGGTTTGTGCATGATTATATTAGCAAGAACAGGCTGGAAGCAGCCAGATGCTGCATTGGTGAAGCTATGACTCATCAGCCCGCATAGTTTATTGGACCATTCCCTCACATGTGACTACCTAGAGGGTTTACACTCCTAAACAGGTTCACTGTAGTACGTCAAACATAACCCCAGTCACAATGCGACCACATTCTGCACATGTTCCCCTCCAAAGGGTTTCAGCACAGTAAAATCACCAGTAGTTTCACTATACACAGTATAGTATTCTTTAAGTCATGTCCGAGAAATCATGAAAACTGTCAATTACATCTGGGGTGTCTCATGTGGCTTACATGTTAAACAACATACATTAAGCCTGGATTTAACCAGATCAGTTCAACTTTATTTATACTAAGCTTTCTTAAAGGAGTATTGTCAAGAGGCACTTTACAGAATCCAAGGCTAAAGGTCCCCAGAGAGTAAACCAAGGGCAACAGTGGCAAGGAAAAACTCCCTCAAGAGGATGAAACTTTAGGAGGAACCAGACTCAAGGGGGATGCTCATTGTAATATGACTGGCACAGAGCAGTACAAGTTCATATAATACACTACAATGTAAGTACAGGCAGGGTGTGAAACAGCAAGGGTAGGCAGGTGCCTATTGGCCAGGCAGGCAGATAATCAGGCTTGATTCAAATTCCACAGCAAGCTATGGCATCTCTATAAAAGGATTTTGGCGAGCCAATATATACTAGATGACAATACATTATATGCAATACAATATGTATAGATCATAATAACTCACCAGCAAAGCTAACCTTTCTCTACATTGCGTTGTCTAGTGTGTGTTTGAAGAATTCCATAAATCACCTGGCAGTTTTCTCCTATGGGACAAAAAGGTTTTATATCCTCTAAGTATTTTGTGAAAGACAAATTACCATTGCCGTTTTGGTAGTCACGGTAACACAGCTTCCCAGCATGCATTTGGCTTGGACAAAGAAAAAAGTAAAAAGTGTATGTGCTCAAAACGCAACCATCCAAATACTTTCCAGTCTGGACCTAGTAGGGAACACCCTAGACAAGATGCTACTACACTGACAGGTGTGTACTCAGACATTATGAGCAATGTAAAGGCAACATTTTACCTAACAGCAGGATTTTGGACAGCAAGAAAAAAAAAAAAAACACAGGGAGGACATGTGAACAGCACACCCAGAGAGCCAGGGTAAGGAATCAAAACCCCCAACCTGGTAGCTATGACGCAACAACGCTAATCATGCCACTACCACCCGGGCTTGAAATAAACGTTTCAGTGTCACTAATACGTTTCCATGGGAGGCTGAGGAAGATTCAACTTTTTATGAGTTCCTTCCTCAGCTAAAAAAACGAAAAACGAGAAAAGCTGGTGTGCCAGCACTCGTGAGTCATCTGGAAGCCCGATCTGGGATCAGATCCAGCTTTTAAGCATATTTGTCCATGATGCAAAGGTTTGTCTCTTTTAGTTTCAGAGCTGTTTGCAAGTATTGCTGATGCTACCATTCTGTGGTCACTGAATCTGTGTACTCCCATAGTGGTGCACTTACTCTACCCTGATGTTATTGGTCTGACTCTTAGTGATATTATAACATAATTTTGCTCTTGGGTACTGGTGGTATTGTTTTTTTATCACCACATCATTGGATGGATAATGTCCTCACTGAACATTCATTCAATAGATATGCCGTTCTTGGCTTGTTCTTAGCCCTCTGGTTCCCAAACTGGGGTCCCAGAATTTCAAATGGGGGGGTGGAGAGGAGGGTACCACTGGCTTAGCCAAAGCTTTAAGAATCGTACATGGTCTCGGTGATGCACTATCTGCAAGAAGTTTCAAAGCTCCATCCAGCATTTCCATCTCATTCAAGTGGTTTGTCCTGAGAAAGACTGAAATTGCTTTCGTTTGTTATGAATAAATGGGAATCAGGACACAAGGGGTTATTAGGTTAAATATTCAAAAGAGAATTACAGAATGCTCATCTGAAACGTAACTCAAAATAAATACATTGTGAAATCCTTCATAAATGTTATCTCTTAAATGAAACAATAATGGCAATGCTAAGGCAATTTATATGATCACCACATATTTACAACATTATCACAACATATCACACCAGGCAAGAAATGTGTTATAGTTTGTTCTGCTTTACTGCCCTACAACATTTTTCATAGGTACATTTATGAGAGCGAGAGAGCTTAACAGAACTTTAAAGTCTAAATACTAAGCTCATCTCCTAAAGCTTACTATAGTATGAGCAAGACCAGCACATTGCTGATGTACTTTTAAAGTGCTGTGCTTGAAGATGAAGACCGTGAGTGATGACTCTGCTGGACCTCACTCCCATCCTGGTCTATTGCAGACTGTTCTTTCCCTTAATGTTCATATCCTGAGAATGGATTTCTCAGCAGTCATTATGTAAATGCAGTAAGCTGGGCTCTCCTGAATGGCATCCCACCCCAAAGTCACTTTAACCCTTGCAGTTGCATGTTGTATTCTTGCCTAAGTAAAATTCACGGATTTGGAATGAGAATCTCATTTGGGGCAGAGGGCTTTCACTGGGAATGGAACAAGAAAGCTAAATGTGTTAAATCCTTAAGGAAACTATGCTTTTGCAGTTTCAAATCATCACTGATTATAGACTCAGTCTTTGTTGGACCAATGATTGTGTTGCTTTTCATTTCAGAGCAGTTCAGGTATTTGCTGATGTCCAGAGATCCATTGGCTTATCCTGATCAGGATCACAGGTGGGCATATGGCTGGAGTACAACCTGGATAGGATGTTAGTCGATTGCAGGGTCCATACACACAGTATGGGGTAATTTAGATATGCTTATTATCCAAAGCTAGCTTCTTTGCCTTGCAGGAGGAGACCACAAGCACAGGGAGAATATGAAAACTCCACAAACACAGTGGGATTCAAACCATCAACCCTGTAGGCCTGTGGCAACACTCTTACCCACTGAACCCCTGTGCCTCTTCTGCCCAGAATTACTGAAGTAGTTAAACTATACCATGCATTACAACCTTTACAGGAAACAACAAATGGTATCCTTCATGATCTGAAAAAATTGCTTCAAATTTCAGACTGATTCTCCAGATCTTAATGATTAAGAGCAAAATCAGCACAAATTAGCATCACCATAGCCCTCTGTAGACTGAGAAGCCAACCCAGTGATGATGTCTAGTAGTCAGAGCTTGAAAGCCATATTTACTAATTAGCTCCTAAGCTTGTTCATTTAAAACACATTATTAAACCCAAAATGACCAAACTCACCACCACTCATTGACCGTTTTGTTCAAGAAGCCTTCAGGAGTTTGGGTCATTTTCCTCAGGAGTCTCATAACTTGTTAGCAAAGCTCATGACCGTTAATGGCACTGTGGTACCATCCTCCTTTCCAGATCTTCCATACCACTGCCTCACCTCAACCTGTGGGAAATGCCATGCTAGTGAATAACAACCATTAGTAAAATTACAACTTTATCAATGAGACATGAGAACCAGAGAACGTGGTAATAATTTAATAATGATAAGGAAATGAAAGAGAATCCGTTGTACTCATTAACAGATAAGCTAAGTAAGCAATCAGTGATAGAGACGGGCTCAGTTTAATGTGATGCAACCAAACATCTCCAAGGCTGGAGGCTTGAATAAGCTCTGCTAGATGGCCTTCTAGAACTATTTTGGATTGCATGTGATTATAATCATCGTGCGATTATCATCATTATCAGTCATAATCATGATTATCCCAGGTACATGCTGATGATGAATGTGATTATGAATGTGTGTGGGTGGCCTCTGATAGACTGGAATCCCATCCAGGGTGAGTCTAACCCTACTCTGGTTTGGTGTAATCACTAAGTAGATGGACAGTTGAAAAATCAATGAATGGATAACAGAACAGCTTGCAGTTTTGAAGAAGTTTTGGCAGTATATGAAAAACGATGTATCTCTTACACCTGCACTGCATTTGATCATGGAGCTCAGTGAGGGTCTGTATGATCTTGCTCTGAAGGAGGTATCTCTGAAACAGAGAGCATTACTCTGGGCTTTTGCTACTGCTCTCTGAGTGTAAGTAGGTGCTCGGTTTGGTTTTGCAATTTGTGGATTTGTGGGGTTTGGTTTCCACTGTTGGTGTTTTATTTTCTGGTTTTTTGACCCGGTCATCACTGTCTCCTCACCAGCTAAGTAGTTATCTGTGTCAGCATCTATCTTTGATTTATTTGGCCTGTCTCAGGTTTCACAATTTTGATTAAATGGCATACTTTCTCTGTGTTCATGGTCCCAGTTAGCCTGAATTCTGTTCTCCGGTTTGGTGTGTTTGTCTTTCTTTTATTTCAGTCCTGATTCTTGTTGCTGGCTTTTCCTGTGCTCTGCCACAAGGGGTTGTGAACTCAGAAGCCCTAAGGTTATCTGTGTCAGATGGTGTACTGTCCAGTGGTTTCAGGGACCATCGGGTAGAAAAACTGAATAAATGTGTTTTAAATGAGAGTTCTGAGGCACGGCTGTGACAGAAGGATCTATGCTGCTACGACCTTATTCTATAATGTTTCAGACTTCTGGTGGTATGATATTGGAGTTTTACCTTCTTATTCCATCCAGACTTATGCTCCATGTACCATTTCTATATATGGGTTTCATCTGTGCTTCATCATTCACTTTGACTTTATCGCCACCCACACATTGTACAGCAGTTTATCTCCACCTACCATTTCCATTAGATTTCAGTTCTTTCTCTTAATTCTATAAGATTTCAGCTCCACCCGCACCTTCTATAAAGCCCACATCTAACACTCGTCAGTCCTGAAAAAATGTGTTAAGTTCCAAGAATTCTCTATCCCCCAGTGTGCCCCCATCCTGAAGTGATGGAACCTGTACTTTGGGGAACAAGGTGCACAAAAATACATAGCCAGCACTTTCCTTTACAGGAGGTTATGGGGTCCGACTGGATGAACCTCCCATTATTACAGGTACACAACCTTCTCAAAACCTCAGTGTGTCTTTCACTGTCCTCAGGATCAACCCAGGCCTGCCAAATGAACATAATATAATTTCTAGTACAGTGCAGGAAACTAACCAGACAGTTACTTAGCATTATGGGACACTCAAGTATTTAAAGCTACATACCACGTCAAGCATAGAGCCTATGTTAAAAACAAGGAGCTAAAAATAAGCAATATAATATTTAAAAACCAGAAGAAATACAGATTTAAATTAGATGGCTAAGGGCTGAATCTTTGCGTACTGTTTCTGGAAGACTGAAAAAATACATTTTATGTGCAGTTTAGAACAGAGAGCTTGACAGACTTTTATGTTAAATTTTCTTTTTGGTCAATAGTGAGTTATCTTTTCATTTCACAGGCCCTCTCAGAAGCACATGAGGTAATATCGTTATTGACCAGTTCATAACCCATTAAGAAATATTAGCCCTGTTTTCAAAGAAGAGACGTATAATTTGCTGTCTGCTATTAAGTGTTGCAGTACTCTGCTCGGGCTGGTCTAGTCCCTTAATTTGACACCAGCATTACAGTGTGTATTTATAATGTCACCCAGGGATTATTTTGGGCTCAAACTCTTTGCATTTGTGTCGCATCAGTTCTTCTATTTTTTTTTTTTTAGCTTGTCTAAACTGGGTCTTTCACTGCACTACATTTTCACTGTAAATGATATAGCTACACACAGAGATGAGATCAAAATTAATCTCAAAGCACACCATAAGCACTGCAGCCCTCTCTGGCTGCCACGTCGACAGTGACTACGCTGAGGGCGGTGTCTATCGTGGACTCTCCATAGATCAACTGAAGCTGCCGGGTGACACTTTTTTTCTCTGACGTTCGCCGGTTTCATTTAGAGGAAATGATTTAATCGATAAAGAATTTGACAGATGTTAATTCTGCCTTCCCCTTTTTAAATTTATCTCTCAAAACCCATTTCTAATTGCTTCTAAGATTCACCCTGTCCTTCCTTGCAATAATTGTGCTGAGTAACGGGAGGTGTGCTGGCTGAGTCACGGAGTGTAAGATGCAGTATGCGTTTTTTGCTTATGTCTTTGACAGGGTGACTAAGAAGCTTAAGACTAGGAAAGCTTATTACTGTCCTTGGACTCCACCTTCTCCCCATGTAAGATTAACCAATCGGAAAGGAGAGTCAATGACCTTCTGCCCGGCAAGGTCATCCGAGCACAGTCTGCATCCAACTGTGAGGAAAGTCAGCTGGAACTTGTCACACTGCTGAAAGCAGTTAAGCAGGAGTATTTAACTATAAGGCTGCACACTGTTAGGGAGCCATTAAAGAAAATGCATGTCCCACTTTAATATACTGTATACCCAGTTATGTATTCTCCCTGTCCCTACTCATAAATTGTGCCAGAAAGTCATTTACATGGCTCTGTCAGTCCCCCGAGTCAACACTGCCTGGACATTACATTGTTATTCCACTGGGAGAGGAAGGGTGCTCTGCTTCATCATACGTAAGCGAAATGGCATGCTCATATCCATGCTGTGACATAGTTAGTAGGATGCTGATGCAGGCTGCTGTCTGCTTAACATTTGTGGGGAAATTGTTTTATCAAAGCAGGGGCTCCTTGAAGATCAAGGGACATTTTAATTGTAACATGAGACATCAGTACTGAATGAAAAGATCAGATTTGTAATTCCAACAGGGAGCAGGCATCGCAAAGGCGACCAATGAAATGTGCAATTAGGTGTTCTGACCCACGCCGTATGGCAGCAAGGCACCCAATCAGAATGACAGCACCTCATTCAGACATTCGATAAAATCCCACGAGGCATTCTCAAATGACATCAGATGGAGAAGGAGGTGATTATATACACCACCGGGTTCTCACATTATGCCAGCTATACCAGCTATCAAAAGTTGAAAATCTACTGTAAGCATGGTGTTAAAATAGTACATCAGATATCAGGTCTTGGAATTTTTAAATTGAAAGTGGAACATTGTGGAACTGTAACCTTCTTTTAAAATGCAAATCTGAGTGGTATTTATGTTCCTTTTCTCATCTGAGTCATTCCTAACACAAAGAGCTGTAGTGATACTTTACCTTCCACTTCCTAACCACTCACTCCCACTGATGGTGAGTATTCTTTTGGTCTGTTTTATCTCGTCCTCTAAGGCACTTTTTGTTGCTTCATCAAACTTTTCTCGCGTCATGGTTCCAGTCAAGTAGATTCATATCATTGCAGTCTTCATACATTCGGTCCATACCTGTTGTCATCCTCCCATCCTCAAATGTCTACTCCCATCTAATGGCCTACTGCCTTAGACCACTGATGCAAGCCACAGCATGTATACCACATTGACAAGTTCCCACAGCAACCTCTCTGCTCAGCAGTGATTAGTAAAGATAAAACAGACAACAGTATATTCATGCAACACATAGCACAGAAGCCAACTCAAAATGTGACCTTAGAAGACCCAAACACCAAGGAAGCAACTTCCCATCAGATATGTAAATGCAGGCTGGAGTAGAGCTCGTTTATCAGTTCCAGCCTTGGATTTCAGCCCTCACTTATGAATAGCTCACAAACTATTCATTACAAGCTTTTTCTCCTTGTCACTAAAGGCCCATTCCGATTAACAGTCATCCATGGGTATTCAAACCCCTCTACAGCTGTGTGAGAACGTCTGTATTGAATAAAATCCACACCGGGCAAAGTCGTCTTTCACACACAGGGGTGGAGGGAGAGATATTCAAAGTGCCATTAGCCAGTCGGTCAGCAGCTCTCAAAGCTAAATGTGAAGAAAGAGGGCCTCAGTAAATGATAGACACCTGTCGGTTGTGATGACTTTTTGCTAGGTATAGATGTCTTCAGGTCAAAGTCATATGTATATTTAGTAACAGTCATTCAATCAAATCTTACCTTTTTCTCTCTCTCTAGGTACATGCATTTATAGGAAATGCAAAAAAAATGGGAAATAATTTAAACAAAAGGGATGGCCCTGTTGCCAGATGCATGGCCTGGGAGCATTTTGTGGAAGGGAAATAGACTGGAGATGGAGCATGTTGACCTACTGTCACACACCATTAGATCTGTGGATCACAGGCAACAGTCATCCTTGATGATCAAACAGCTGAGAATGAGAAGCATGGGTAGCTCTAGACCCAACTAGACAACCCTGGTCCTGGATTGGCTGCACATAAAAGGCTAAGTGTTTCAACAGCAATGTACCAGCACTGACAAGCTGATCCTGAAGCACTGGGAGTGACGTCTGAAGCTCCCATTAATCTTGAACACACTGGTGTTTACCCATTTTTCAGACAGCCAACCAACTGGCTGGCTTGGCTGGACTACGCTCTAAATTTATTGAATGTTTCCAGCAGCTGAGTAGAGCACCAGCATGCCTTCTAGACCACCTGGTTTCATTTGCTCCTTGTCCTCCCACTTGAACTTGAGTACACATTTTGTCAGCTTATTCATGACCGGCAGCCGGTGATGTTAAGAAGTTTTCAACGAGGGATCCTGCTATTGTACCCCTGAGCACAGTACTTAAATCACTGCATAAATGAATACAGTGTAAACTACATGAGAAGCACTGGATAAAAATATCAGCTCTTCTGATTACGTATAAACTTTTTTTTTCACCAGAGATGCAAATGAAATCTCTGCAGCCATCTGTGCTTTGATATCTGTTTCAGCCAGCGTGCTTATGAAGTGAAACAGCAGCCTTTCAGAAAAGGCATTTCCTCCAGTTTCTTTCCACGACATCCACGTCTCGATGAACACGCCAGCGTCGACGTTTGTCGAGGAGCATTTGCTCGCTGTTCATTACAGAAGTAAACCCTCATCTCTTGAGCTGTTTGACTTTGATTAATTCATCCCTCCAGGACCTAACATTCATTTAGGTTATCGCCACTCTGGTCTCGCAAGGGAATCGCATGCTTGAGGTGTAGATAGAGCTTCACCCAATGGTGTTGCGAAATTAAAACTTTCCCAATAATAAATCATTAAAAACTGCAGACAACTTTCCTTATACAGAGCTTTTCGGTTTCTTTTTCTTAAACTGTAATGAAACTGGTGCCTATAATCACACTAAGTTATTTCAATTGAGTGTTAGAGGTGGTGAAGTGAAACATTTACACTTTACCTGTGCAGTCTGTTCACGGTGGCATCAGATTCTTTTTAATCAGCTGGATTGACAGACTACTTGTTCAGCTTTTAGCTGCTCACTCCACACATTACTACAGCTTGGAGACACAGCAAGACAACTTCAAGAGTCCAATAGCATGACCTTTCCTGGGTCATGATTTTAGGCCTCTTAGCCTGCTGCTACTAGAACAGGCTCACATTGCTAAGAACAAGGCTGAAAAAGCATTTGTTTTTCTCAACACTACAGGTGTAAAAACATGATACCACATCCTGATCAGAAGCTAGGTATCACTGTTTCCTGTTCTGGGACCACTCCCATGTCCAGGTGATCCCTATGGATAATCATCTGCACTGGCACTGAATTTAAGCTTCTGTCTCACTGCTTAGTACTGATATCTGGTTCTTCCTACTCAGTCTTACGGTTTTGGTTTACTGACTATTGTTCTGTGATTTGGGTTTTTTTTTCTTTGACTGGTTATGACTTTTTGCATGTTTACTGCTTTCTGGTTAATCTCTGGTCCCTAATCCTGGTTGTCCTTGCTGGACTACTAAACCAGGTGTTTCCATTTTCAACCAGGATAAAGTGCCAAAGCTCCCTTACCTGCAATGCAAGGTTTTCAGTGGTGTCATCGCTACTGAGCATTGTTTTCTGAGTTCTGTGCTTTCTGTGTATGACCATTGTTTATTGTCCTGGACTCCATTTTCTTCTTTCTCTTGTGTTTTTGGATTTGGACTTATTGACTTTCTGCTCTGTGCCATCGTCATGGTGACCGTCTCACAGCATCTTCACCATTTGTTTTTACCTCCTAGCTAAAGTGCCCAAAACAGCAGTCTGTCGGACTGATGTATGGAGTCTCACTGAGTAGTTGAGTTTGCTGAGACCGACTGATTTTGAGGGGCCAAACAGCACTATCCCTGGGAAAACTTGTCACTGACATTAGGAAGGGAATTGTCATTTATAAATGACTGCTACTATTTGGTCCTACTAGATATTGTGTAATGCTGACACATCCCAGTCGCCGATTTAGTTGTTCATGGATGCTGTTGACTTTCACAAAATTGGAATGTGTTTTTCCAGATGGTACTTAAAACCCTAGCCTGTAAGCAAGCATGTATACATCTTAACTTATTTTAAAGTTACAATAAAAAGGAAGGCAAAATTTAATCTTCCTTACAATGATCCTTAGAGATGCTGCCTCTGGGATTAACCGCAGGCAGGTAGTTTGTCTTTAATTGGATGTTCCCACTTTTGCACTACATCTGAGTGATGTAGCAGAAACAGACAGAGGTATCCTGTCTCCCTCCTGGGCTGCATGGAGCTACAATCAGGTGTGGTGAGCTGATCTTTGTAAAATGCCCTTTTGCTGTCTTAATCGTGAATGCGGGAAATCTATCCATTATACATATTCAGACTGATTATCCCAGGTCCCCTGGAGACCTGGAGATAATCCCATGATGCATAGAGCACAAGGCAGAGGAACTCCTTGAACCCTGTGGTTAATTTGATGATAAATTTGTTGTCGAAGGTGACCCCTGTGCAGGATCAGGATTTACTGCATTAAATTGTTTAGCATGAACCACTTAAGAGGTAACATTCAGAGAAAGACCTGCCCTGACAACACCACACTCTAGACTTTCATGTTCTGTGTGTCTTGTATTGAGAGTTTTCACATCTTCCCCATTTTGAGGCAGGGTGGAGTGTGATCCAGGCCCAGCACAGTCCAGCCTCTCCTGGTGGTGAAATCACAGATGTCCCTAATTATCAGGCACATCTGGCTCCTGTCTCTATTACTGGATTGATGATAGTAAGAGCCAGCTGTGGGTAGTCATGGGGGGTACGGTTCTGCATGTCTAGGAGGTTTGTAGAGCAAGTTTGGTTTTGTTCATTAAGATCTCCTTTGAGTGGCGTGGCAGCTCAGCATGTTACACTCACAGCTTGTGTGTGCGTGTTGGGGCTTAATTAGAGCGGTGTGCGCTGTTTGCATGTTTGCATGACTGAACATGACTGAACCACCTGCTTTGTCTCAAAGGTGCCGTCTTATTGTACCATTCTCTAAAGATAATGGTTATGCAATCTTAATTAGCATTAGCCAAATTAATTTAATTCTTTGTTCATTGTAGATTATTTTTCAGTTTACAGCTGCTGCGATTTTTGATAAGGGTTATTATTTTTAGCTGATAGCACATGGAGTAACATAAATATACCTAGCTAACTTGATTTCATGAATAATATAATTTCACTAAGATAGCAAGTGTCATATCTCATAAAATCACTGTAACACCAAACAGCAGGAAATATAACTTTGCAAGTCTTTGCACAGTAATAAATGGTCATCCAGCCTAAGGTGAAGGAATACCTAGGATGAGAAGCAAGCACTGATTGGTAGTTTGGGATAATCCCGCCCACCACAAGTTCTGAAGCCTCATTTCCTCATTTGTCCTATTACTGCTTAAATCCGTTGTCTCAGCTCTGCTTTGTATCTTGCCTGCAGGTTGAAGCCCTCCAAAAGCTGCAAAAGGAACAAAATCAGATAACGGACAGATATGGAGTCGATTATCACTGGGAGCTGTGAAAAGCCCAGTCTTCCGCCCAGCTCCCGGCTTATGCAGGCAGATCTTCATCCTTTCCAAAGTGTCTGCCTTCGCCTGTGTTAACATTTCTTTAACTCCCATTGCCTTTATTTCGTTGTCTGCTCTCCTGGTCTTTGCTTTTGCTGTCCCATTTTTGTGATTCATGGTCATACATATTTTTCGGCGCTCTGATTGTGTTTCTCAGGTTTGTACTTAAATATCTGTTAATTAAAAAATAACATTTACTCAAGGAAGAAATATCCTCCAAATTTCTTATCTCAAAAGCATGCCGTGTTTCGTCAGGAAAAATCCTTCGCTATTCCTTTATGGATTGAACTGAAAACTGACAATAAATGCCTCTTTGGAGAAGAAACGCATTGTAAATAATTTAATCACAGCTCGTTATAAGAGAACCATGGAAATTAATGGCCTACTTGTATTTGTGGAACTCCATGAAGGAATTAAATTAATTCTTAGCAAAGCTAAGTCTAATATAAATATAATGACAATCCACACCTCATAAAGAAGACCGCTTTGAAAATCACTGCTGTTTTAAGTTGTCAAGAGTTATTGCAGAAGGGTGAATTTGCATAAATATGTTGCATAGACATTTTCTTCACTGCTGCTACAAATCAAATATTTTAAAATCCTACTTGACCAAATAAGGAGTCTTGGGCTATGATGTGCACAGGGAGGGTGTTTGTGATCACATGCCCTTTCTGAAGTCTCATCAGGATAATCTCACATGTTCCAGTTCCAAAGCCCAGTAGGAATCATCAAAAAATGCATTCAGAATTACCATACTGCTCTAATGAGTAGTTCAATTGCCCTCAGTCCTGTCCTCAGGTTGCCATTCAATCAACATTTTTTGTTCAATTCCACCACCTGCACACGTGATCCAGGTAATCTATAGTCAAATGACTGCCTGACTAGCAGAATTAGGTGTGCAGGTTGACTGACAAAACAGGCTTCAGGTCTAGGTGGAGAGTCTCCATCTTATGTAATATGTAGGTATGGACAAGCTAGACATGAAGGTCACAGAGCTGAAAAGCACAGGTTCTAGGAGAGGGAACCAGTCCAGCTCCTTGGCTTGACTCCAAGACAATGACAGTCTTGTCTTTGTGAACTCAAAGGGGTTTATACATAGGTGTAAATTTTTAGAGAGGATGAAGAACACAAGCCCTCAGTGTTTGAAGAGTGGTGTGCTGGGGGGTGTTGAAGCCAGAAATCCACCTTTCATTAACTTACAACTACATCTTTTCCAGGGAAAGGTAGTGTTCAGAAAATGAGAAGTAGTGGTTTCTCCATTACTCAAGCTTGTCTGAAGCATTCTCCCAGGTTTTCACAACTGTAAACTGAGAGGAGCAGAGGGTTGATGTTAAATGGTTTGTTTGACTGAAAATAGTCCATACAATCCTAATGGCTTTGGGTGTTAAACTAGTCCTGATGAGTAAAAAGGAATATGACACTGTTGGCACCCCAGTATTCTCAAACATGCAAACCTGCTACAACTAGGAAAACAGATTAATGTGCAAAGCACACCTCAAAACCTAACCTGAAAGATCGATCACATAAGGAACCCATGTTACTTTAGCAAAAATCATGGGTGCAAAATTTAATACTTGTCAAAAGGTCACATATGCATCCAATGTTGCAGATGGGCAACTTTAATGATGAAAGCAAAAAAGGGGGTTTTGTTGTTGTTGTTGTTTAGTCACGCAGTCGTGTCTGACTCTTCGCGACTCCATGGACCACAGCACGCCAGGCCACC
>JAACJT020022938.1:0-28370 GCA_009936485.2 Gymnarchus niloticus | reverse complement strand
AAGGAGCGTATTTCTTATCCCTAAGCATTTTCTTCTTAAGAGGAGCAACCAAGTCAAGACTGCTGCGAAGTGAGTAAAATTGTGGGTTCGCGCTCTTGTCCATGGGATCATCTGACTGTCTGTCTTATTTTCTTATAATAGAAGAGAGAAAGGATTACAGAAAGGGAAAATTAACACAAAGCCAAAATATGACCAGAACAGGAACTCTACATGGCAAAAACAATTGAGACAGTGAAGAACAAGACAGGATGTGATTAGCTGGTTAGTTAAGTTAAAAAGGGGTTCTTACTAGTAAGGTCACACTAAAATGATTCGGTCAAGCTGGGACCAAGGTGAGCCTAAAAGAGGCACAAGATAAGCCTAAAAGTAGACTAAAGTAATGGGAAAAGATTCTTTAGGGTGCAATATCAAGCTATTGTAAAAATTCAGGTCACCATAGCTGAAAAAAGTAAAACACTTGACACACGTTCCATTGATGGGTAGAGACAATTCTCGCAAAGTACTGCAATCACTGTTGCTGTCTCTTCAGAGACCCACTCTGAAATAAATGCCCAACATTAAACATGGAGCCACGAGAAGCCCATTGCTAAACCAATGGAACCCCTGAGGAAATTGCTGGATGATCTAATTAAAAAGGATAGTCGTCACCCATGGACATGACCAGGACTAAAGGCGAGATGCTTTGGAGCCAAGCCCTTAGTCATGGCCAGATAATATGGAAAGTGTGAAAGCATTTTCATCAAAACGTAGACCGGCCGATACGATTTGAGTTTCCCAATTGGAGAAATCCTACCAGGAGACCAGGAATTCCGCATGTAGATCCTGACGAGGTGCTCCTAAAGTCGCAGTCATCTGCTAGGAACACCACGGAGAGGAATTCCATTTTCAACCGACCACAATTGGGGTTTTTTTAAACACGAGTACTTTTCATCTTAAAGGAAACGTTTACATTTGCCGTCTGTCAGGAATGGGCCCATGTTGTCCAGGAACCAGTGTTTACATTACGTTTAAAGTGATTTTCCCTTTTATTTAGAATCTGCCTTAAACAAAGTTATTCTGAAATTCACAATATATTTTAACAAATGTTGGCGTCAATGTCTGGGTATTAAAACTTATTTGTGTGCCTTCACTGGGGGGTATTGATGCTTGATATATATTATGTTTGATCACTGATCATGAAATTTAGACATTTTCCTTTCAATTTCCGTTTTTAGCTTCTCGGCATACACTATCCTGTAACAGTATTTGAAACATTAAATTTAGCAGTTTAGTGATTCCTTTTTGTAACTAATTTGGACAATTAAGCAACATTAATCCCCATTACTTTCCTCGCCGGTTGCTGCTAATATAATTGTTGTTACTATTGTGAGATATTTTGGTTTTAAAAAACACATACTGTCTTGTGCATTGATGTAGCTCTGTGGGTTTGGTGTCTGTGCCTCTGGCCCAAAGGTTGCAAATTCAAGTCCTGCAGTCAGCTAGTGTTCATTTGACTGTTGGGCTCTTGAGCAATGCCCTTAACCTGAACTGCTTCAGAGGAGCTGGACACTGGCTGCCTGTGTCCTAACCCTTGGCCCTCAGCTTAGAGAGCATGATGGGAAAGCTTGAAAACTACAGATTTCCCTACAGGGGTTAATAAAGTGTTTATTATTGTGAAAAACATTGCTATTCAGTGTCTTCATCAGGGAATTGTTATGGAAACCATCTGATGCATGAAATATTTAATCTGCATTTATACCTGCAAAGTGGATGCTATTCCGAAATACGACAGAAGACTTATATAAGCACTTTATCGGAAGTACGACCAAAATTATATGATTTGAGTGAGAGATTTTTTTTCCCAAATCTTTATTATACGTCAATTAAAACAAATACAGCAAAACAACTGGAATCCATAAAACCAGAATCTCATATTCAAACATTTTTAAAAAGACTCACACCAGAGAGATTTACCATTAGACATACTATAGAGAATGTTTCCTGTTAAAAGGGGTGTGTTGTGTTGTATCACGCATTACTGAGCACACTTTCGGTTTCATCGTTTTGTAATCATGGACCTGATAAAAATAACAATTGTCTAGATTATATTATGTCCAAATTCACTCTAGAAGCGTACTGAGTCCAACACTGCTATAAATAGGACAAACAATGACATTCCCACATCTCTTGCCCAGGCCAGTCAGTTTAACAGTGACCAGAGTTTTATTTGCTTACACAAAATGCAATGACAAGAACTTGGAGCAAGGAGTGCGTCGAGTGTCCAAGCAGCAGTCTGAATCAATGTCAGTGCGGAAAGAAAAAAAGAAAAGAAGTCGATTTGTCCACAGTCTGTGTACACAGCTGTCTGCAGACAGTGCACGTGTACAGAAAGGCTCATTGCGTCGGTACCGGGTCACACTTAGAGTGGAAAAAGACTTTGTCTAGATAAAACTCATATTCAGGAAAAAAAGCACTAAAGCTTAACCAGGATGATTTTGTTAAATCAAACTTTAATGTGAAATGACATAAACTACATCTAAAGTAGCCACAAATAAATTAACACAATGCTGGAAGTCTAGTACTAAAATGACATATGAATATAATCATCGATATACAAATTTTTTGAAAATGCAAACTGACAATTTTTGTGATTCTGACAAAAATGAAGTTTGTTTCTATGATCAGACCTATGATCAGTGAATTACCTTGTGTTTTTTTCTCTGGGGCCTTGTACAAATGTACATTATTTCATATTCATATACTCCATTTATTGCTATTAATAATGATAATAATCAAAATAAGAAAAATCACAGTCTACTTTGTCACCTAAAACATGGTTTTTTGATACTCTGGTTGTGAATCTGTAAAATAATTACTGAATATAACAGATGATTTATGCCTGACAGCCGTACACGAAAATATTTTCCACTGCAAATAATTATCTTCATCAGACAGGAATTAAAATAAGCTTATCACATCTGATTCAGTTTGGCAACACGATAGTGGCTGATGTCCAATGTTGTCCGTGCAGTGAAATTGTAAAGGCATCAAACCGAAAAATAACATTCGAGAAGTCGAGAATGAACAGAGGAGCTTCAGTGGAACATACTTTAACATAATATGATTCATTCAATAAAAGGCTTTCTTTAAGGTAAAGCCCTGGTGAATAATATAGCTTCCAACGCACCTATCTGTCAGTGAAACTTAGTCTGTGCAGGTGAGTACTGACACGATCCAAAAACACTGCCCAAAAGCCATACTGTATATGCTTACACCATCGACCTGTTTGGTAAATGAGAACGGTGGCAATTAAAATCATATTATAGGTTTGACTGGACCATTGGATGCATTTAACTTTAGTAGTTTAGTCTTCTGTGACACTGCTCCAAGTAAATCATAACTTATTCAGTCACTATGCTTATTTTATTTTTGTTTAACTAGTTCTGTTATCTGTTTAGACTTGAGAAAAATTGCAGTCATCCTGAACCTGAGACAAAGGCCAACAAAAAATATTTATATGACCATAAGCAGGTGGCTAGCAAGCTACTTTAGGCGATTCATTAATTTAATCCTTAAAAATTTGCTAGTAACACTTGGTGAACATGTTTTTTGAGATTTCACTTGGATTACAGCGGAATGCATTTGTTAAATGTTAGGCCTCTGCAAGCAAGCTGTCACAAAACATACACAGACACTCCGGAGGAGATTTCCCATAATGCCTGAATGATATTTTTAAATCTTTCAGGCATTATGGAAAAGTGTGAAAATGAAAAATTGATTTTATGAGGAAATGAAAGTACGTGTAACTTTGTGCAAATAGTAACACAGAACACCAACTTAAAAAAAGAGTTAATGTACAATGGCTTTGAGAAAGTGTATTTGTCCAAATCGCACATCTATGGTCTGGTATAAACGCTTGTCCTGTACATCTGGCAGCTGTACCAACCACCGTGTGCAGAAATGATGGAGGCGATTAACTCTGAGCACAATGGCCACCATTCGGTCAGCTCAGGAGGATGCCTCAGACAGCCGGTACACAAAGGGCTTTAAAACGACCTAACTGCTCTGGGTCAGGTGCCCATGGTGAGGTGGTGATTCATGTGAAAGACAAAACACCAGCACTGTTCCGTGGAGTCAAGTTGTTAACAGGGACATCTGGCACAGCGAAGAGGATATTTAAATTCCCGTCAGTCTCGTTCAATCCACTTCCATCTGCTTCACATTGAAAAAATCACCAGCTGAGGGGATTGAGTTCTCTTGTAAAATAGAAGGGGGGGGGGGGGGGACAGAAAGTACAGTTTCTATGGGTATAGCTGCAGTTTTAGAGACAGAACTGAAATTATACATTTTCCTTTTTTTGGGGGGGATAGGCAGTCACGGCTAATCTGTCATTCTATATATTTATCAGTATGATGAAGGAAATGAATATAAAGATATGTTTTAAATTAATGGTATGAGAATTAATCAAAATAAACCAATAATATTCATATGTTTAGAAGAATATATTGCGATCAGATCAATTACATGCCTTTAATCAACTCCAAAAATCCACAACATAGTTATGATTATGGGATCGAGTTTCAATGGTAAGCACCACTCAAGCATTGGTGCCTCTTGGCACTAATGGCAAGAATGTGTCCAAGCTGAGAAAAGACAGGAGCCATGCTGTCCGGCCAGACGATTTATAAAACTCAGAGCCGAGTACGCTTAAACAGAAAGGGTACATCCTTCCCAAGGCAAACCTTAATTTGGACGGTGACTGCCTGGTACTTTGAAAGTATACAAAAATAGCTGAAACCAAAATACTGACAACTCTATAAAATAAATACTTACTATGAAATTGTTTGGGTTATGAGTCCTTCTGCTACGAAAAAAAGTATTCAGAAATTTTATTGGACTTTATCTTCCTGTGAAGTATCAACATATATTCCGGTAAAACACTAGGCTGAAAAAGGTGAAGTAATACCTGTCAGACTTTTCACATCTGGTTCTGCCAAGGTTCAACACTGACCCTTAAGTTTTCAAGCCAAAATACACACAGCATGCTAATTTTGTCTTTGAACTTTCATATTTTCTATAGATTCCCATAGACTTTGACTTAACATATTAAACATCGCCAGTCTTCCAGCATGAT
The DNA here is from genome assembly GCA_009936485.2 of Gymnarchus niloticus. NCBI lineage: Eukaryota > Metazoa > Chordata > Actinopteri > Osteoglossiformes > Gymnarchidae > Gymnarchus > Gymnarchus niloticus. The sequence goes on along the minus strand of JAACJT020022938.1, from coordinate 23,257 downwards.
AGTGCATTATTCAAATACTGAATTAATGTAAATGACTATCAGTATGCTAGGAGTATCATTTCAACCAGTAATGACACCAGAAGGTGGCCTCGCTGACACTAGATACATACTGATGATAGATCAGTTAGACAGTGTGTCATAAATCATAAACATCACTCTCAGAGCTCAGAGCTATTTACGCACACAGACCATGAGGGAATTTATAGGAATTCCCAGGCATTCCTATAAAATGCAGTGTTTCCAGGAGTCCTCGGATATCGATTATGCAATTCCCAGGAATCCTCTGGTATTGACTGTTATTCCACGGCAATCTAGGGACATCATGGATCTATTCGTTTTCCAGACATTGATTATGAATTAAATATTTTAGAAACGGGTTTTTATTAAATACATACTAACATGCAATAAACTCGAATGAAACTTTAAAAAATATTATATTTAAATATATTAACCGGTGACTTGTGTCTGTCTAGTCTATTTTCTGTTCCAGATTGAAGAGACGTACGTCAACATATTTTAAATGTTGAATTCGAGGTTATGAAAACCAGTGAGGTGCTGCGACATTTTTCTTGTATTTCCTGGACCCTTTTCTCCCTCTGGTGATTACATTTGGAACTGACCGGCTTCCAAGCCAAATTTACAGACTTCGACCCTAACGAGTCGTTTGATTCTTCTACGGAGGGGAATTATTTCCTTTAATGCTACCACACCGAAATGTGATCATATAGGTGAAAAGGGTCAATAAACCAGAATGGAACAGACGCCCACTACGATTGCACTACAGCTGCGCAGGTATGCTGATGCATAGGTTCCCAACAAACGGGGAACGTCACAGGAACGTTAAGAACGCAATGAGAACGTTTATTGGACGTTGTAGGAACGTTCCCTGTTTGCTGGGTTGCTGGGACGCGCTGGCGCTTTTGTCCCTTGCAATTATTCCTGGTGACACAAAAGATGGCCGTGGGATCGTTTTGGCCACCTCTAAACGTCCACGTGTCCCAGACGCTTCCGCGTCATTCCGTTACCTAGCAACGAACAAACGAAGAACCTTATTTGTTACATATGACCGTGCCATGTGCGCAGTTTTTATCTGGTCCGCTATATAACATGTCGCATGTGTTTATCTCGCCGATTTTAGCCGAATCTTCCAATGAAACGAAGGTAAGCGCAACAAATGTAAAATACGAATAAGGTATGACCACCCTCCTATAGCAAGAACGTCCGCAGCTCACCCGACTGTCAAAATGTTATCGTATGCTAAACAGCAGTTCACAGCTACAAAAATTACTGTCTCGCAATAAAATAATTCATATGTGGGAACTCGCTATCTACTGTACTAATGTTATAAGAATTTGTGAGAATAAAAATTTTCTTAAGGTGTTAAACTGTACGGTTCTCTGCAGGGAGATGGAAAACACGCTTTTGGGAACAACACTGGCATACACAGGAAGCCGCAAAACCTCCAAAAGAACAACATTTCAGGTGCAAAAGCCAAACATATATACTGATAAGATGATATTTAAATGACATTTAAAGCTGTAATGCGAAATATTTTTCCCAGGTGTAGGCTGTAGACCCCTGTAATGTCTCCAGAAAATACATTTAATGAAACTATCATGCGCATGAATGTAGTGTTATTGTTTTAATATCCCATTATTACATATGTATAAACAGTCCAACAATAAATCAAAATCAGTATAAATAGTCCTGTAGGATATTTGAATTTTTTTTTTTCCATTAAAGCCAACGTGTGTGTCTGTGTTTGATAATCTCAGTTTGTCTTCATTAATAGGATGAATTACATGCTGCTGTCTCAGCCAGGGCTCAGAAGAATATGTATGAGGAAGGGCATCGATACTCAGATGATTATGAGGATGACGATGGTAAGAGTTTCTATTAATCTACTTCAGCTTGTGTCTTGAATCGGTTTCATTTATTGTTACCATTAGTTCCTGTTCATTTTGCCATTACATTATTATTATGGATATATTAGGTTGGCTCAGTGAATCAGTAAGTAGCATGAATGCCTCACACATCACCAGGGTTGTGGGTTTGACTCTCACCTCCGCTCTGTATGTTCAGACTCTGCAGGATTTTCCTGTATTGCGTGCCTTTCCTCCTGCAGTCCAAAGACATACAGTTAGACTAATTGGCATCTCTAAGTTGCTCGTCACGTCTGATTGTGCATGTATGTGCCCTGTGATGGACTGGCATCCCATCCAGGGTGTACCCCAGAAATGTGCCCTGTGATGGACTGGCATCCCATCCAGAGTGTACCCCAGCCATGTGCCCTGTGATGGACTGGCATCCCATCTGGGGTGTACCCCAGCCTTGTGCCCTGTGATGGACTGGCATCCCATCCAGGGTGTACCCCAGCCATGTGCCCAGTGATGGACTGGCATCTCGTCCAGAGTGTACCACAGCCTAGTGCATAATTTATGCTGCCTGGGATTGGCTTTCACCAGTATAAGGGGTTGAAGGATACATGGAAGGATGAACTTACAAATGAATCAGCAATGAGCAATCACATCAACATATGATTTGTTTTATGTATGGAATATGGCAAAAGTATTTTGTGTGTGTGTGTGTGTATGTGTATTTTCCAATATAATGAGCTATTCTTATTCAATTTATTCTGTAATGACACTATGTCTCTCCCAGATATATTCAAAGAACTGCTAAGTTCTTCCAAACTGAAGAAGAGGGGGGCATTGAAATCAGAAAAAAACAAATCCAAAATAAATGACTTCGGACTCTCTGATGATGAGGTTGAAAACGTGAAGCCCAAGCGAGTGTCATTTCTGAAAACCAAAAAGACATGGTCACCCACCCCACTGAGCGAGATCGGAGAGTCCCCGGCTGACGGTCCCACGCGGTCGGATCACTCTCCACGGAGTCCCCTGGAGTCCAAGGGGTCTGCCGCCTTGGAGAGCAGTCGGTGGGAGTCCCCGTCACCTCTACTCTGTGACCCTGGCGAGGACAAGCTAAACACAAGCATTGTGGGAGAAGAGGAGCCCGTCCCTCTGCCTTCGGAAGGAAGAACCACACAGTCCAGCTTCACAGGTTCTGGTTATCTAATGAAGTTATTGCTTGATGAAGACTTCCTAATTCTCATTAAATGTACACATTGTTTTAATTGCCTTGGTTTGGCTTTAAACACTAAAAGTAATTTCATTTCTTGTAAATCCTTAATGTCCTTTAAAAAGTGTCTTACAGTGCCATCTGGTGGACAATTTCTTGGCTCTCTAACATGAAAGCAACTGGATGTTGTGGCACACTCATTCACAATTAATTACATTAAAAAGCTGAAACAGACGATTGAGAAGATCCAACACGTCACTTTTCAAGAATATTATTGTTGTCCTCACTTCTTGATTGGAAAATCCTGCATTCTTTTATAGACCTGCTTCCTGAAGGAAGAATGTATTTTTATTTTTTTGTAGGAAGCATTTTTAAAGATGAGTTTCCCAAACCAAAGCCTCGTCAAAGGACCCTCAGGGTCTCCGGGAACACCGAGGCGGTGAGTGAGCCTGGGGGTGTGTCCCCGCCAGAGAAGCCCGCCACTTCTTCAGTGTGCGTTCCGCTGTCCGCCACGGAGACGGACAGCCCCACAGAAAGGGTCTTTCAGAGTTCCAGTCCGCAGGTAGGACCCTCTGTATTTCATGTTTAACGCCTATTTCTGATCTGTCCCTGGCCCCTCAGCACCTAGAATGTTTTCACTCAGCGTTACAGCCTATTTCTGTGACCCCTGGGCATTCCTTTAGACTTTTATGAGCCTGATAGTCCACCAAACCTGACATTTATAACCACATGCTCCTTAGATAAAGAGCAGAATCTGGTTTACCATAAACCACATCCCGATGTACCTGCACTTGTACAAACGTCGGATAAAAGTATCTCCGATTTTATCTTATAAACACAATAAAATAAGATAAAGTGCAGCTGGTGTCATGCAAAGACGGACGTCTTTCCTGATTATGATGTTTTGTTCTCCACCAGCCTTGAGATGCTTTTGTTGATCTGCTTCAGGAAAAACAGCCACTTGTTTAAATGGGCTGTTGAGGAAACTTGTAGGCTATTTAAGGCAGTGATGGGACAAACAAGACTTCAAAACCCATGGTGGGTGGGAGAATCCTGAACTGACCAGTCAATGCTGGTACTAAATGAGGCTTTAAGGTGGGAATGTCCCAAACCACCAATCAATCCTGGTGATGAGGCTTTAAATCCCGTGATGGGTAGGCGTATTCTGAACTGACCAATCAATGCTGGCTTTAAAACCGTGGTAGGTGGGAGTATCCCGAACTAACCAATCAATGCTGCCAATACCAGTCATTTGTCCCATCATTAATGTAATGTGCTTGGAATCAAGGCTTCTTCGTGTGGCTGAAGTACATAATGATCTGGGGAGTTGGTTCTGAGGAAATTAGGAATAAGGTGGGGGGTATGACCTCATGTGCTCATGCCCATCAGACGATGCACGGAGAGGACTTTGGTGCTTCACCCAAGTTCAGCGCAGACGCATCTTCTGAGACAGAACTCTTATGCTGTTCCCCCCACAAATCTGCAGATGGCTCACTGAGTACAGGTAAGGAGTCCATTTTCGGGCCTTATGTTGGACATCAAGACCCATCGTAAGCTCGTTTGGTGACGTTATATTAACTGTGAAACTGATTAGCTTTTCTTTGGTGACCGTTTTAGAGAACAAAGAGGAGAACTCACAAGACGAGGTGAGGATAAAATAAAATGTCATTCATGGGGAATTTGGTCTGAAGAGTAACTTAGGGGCTACGTTATCAGCCAGTGGACAATGCTGGCTTACCAACAGCACCTGGAACGCCTGTGTCTTTAAACAATGAAGTGCAGTTTTGTGTGTCAGCTAAAAAGAAAGGGAATGTTTAAGCACAGGTGCTTGGTTAATGTAGCATTTATGAAATGTAAATAAAAGCATAAAAAGTACAATATATAATTAGGATATCCAGAGATGACCTTGTTTGGCATTCTAGATGACTGCAGCCTCAGTAAACTTAGTAAGGGAAACATGACCGTGTTTGGCCATTCATCCAGGAGGACACTGCAGATGGATCCCAGTGTAACACGAGCAGAGAGAGCCGGGCCACAGAGAAGACCTCCAAGACCAGGGAGAGGTCAGCTCTGTCAGATTTAGGCAAGAACATGAGGGTGTCTCCTGGTTTGTCTTGCGACCTCATCAGGGACATTCGATCCAGTTTGTGTTGCTGAAGGAGTATTCATTTTGAATCACAAATATACAACGGTATTCTCCTACTGTTGCATCTGTGTATATGTGCCTTCAAGGCCATCAAGCTCGCACTCAGCCCGACCTCAAATGGCTGGAATCATCCGTCCACAAACGGCGGAATCTCGATACCTGGGGACATTGAAGGTTTTGGATCACAAAGTGTGTATCGCGGAACCTCAGGCTAACAGTGCCGACTCTCTCAGGGCCACAGTTTACCAGGTAGGATGTACCAGCTAGAATCAGCTCTTAGCCTTAGTGACCACTTAAATCTGTGGCTCCATTCCTTCAGAAATGTAAGCAGTAAGGATATCCATCAAATCTTGATCGAATCATTTAACACCTTTACCTTTCATTGGCCATATTCACATGCATTTGGTGGCCCTTAATTATATATTTACAGGAGTGGCTTAAAGTTAAGAATCAAAAAATGAAGGAAACTTTGAGAATGAAAAGACAAGAAGAAAACATATTGGCTGAAAAGAAGATGCAGGTAGGGAATAATTTTCCTTGTTGTTTTCGTTATTGTTCGGTTGTTTTGGATGTCAGTTTTATTCAAAGCGATGCTCAGTTTTACCAGCTTGTACAGCAAAGCCCCTCCTCCTAGGGCCTGAGCAGGTGGCCCTCAAGGTAGTTTTTGCTCATAACCACCGTGTCATTTTTACTGTTCTGTTTCATAAAGCTGTAAATGTGATTTAGCTAATTATTTGAATGATTTTTCCCTAAGCTGTCTTTTGTCTGTGTGGCCAGACATTTTCCCAATGTAAAACTTAATGTTTTTTTATTGAATAGAATTTGTGGTCCTTTTATTGTGTGTGTTAGTTAAAGGCTGTTTTCCCTGTTCACTTTCATTTTGATATTTCTGTAGCCGGGTTACGAACAATTTCCGCTGATTGCGAATCTGAGCCCCAGTGTTATGATGTATGAAAATAGGAGCTAAAACGTCCACTACGCTCTGATGAAACTCCTTTTAGTCCTGCTGAATTCTCTCAATCTAGCCGAATAATCTTAATTAAAGTGGGACCACAGGGAACAAGAGGAAGCTGGTCTGAAGCAAATCCTGCAAATTTAGAAATAGGGGGAAACGCCTCTGATGAGAACACACAATTTAAAAAACTAAGTGTTTTTACGCCTCCGTTCTCATTTTCCCACACAGGAGACGCTTGCTAAAAAGGGGGAAGCCAAGGTGTCGTTCGAAGCCTGGAAGGAGAAGAAAGCAGATCTCATCAAAGTGAAAATGAGAGAAGATCAGGAAGCAATCAAAAAGCAGCAGATGGAATTGGAGGGAAAGGAGGAGAAAAGACAAGCAGCCAGTCAGGTACGTCTTTCACTGGTTAGTCAGATTTCTCGTTCAAATTCATTTTTTCGCTCACACTTTTTCTTAGATTCCTGTTATCTTTACTTTCTTTTAGGCTGCAGGAGGACGCTTTTAAAACGTGTATTTTTTTTTTTCTTTAAATACCGGGCAGGCATTCGAGAAGTGGAAGATGGAGCAGGACAAACATTTGAAAGAGAAGCGGCAGAAAGAGAAACTGTGTGAAGCCAAGCTGAAGCAGAAGCAGGTGGAGGACGCGGAGGCGAGAAGGAGAGAGAATACGTCAGCCTTCGCCAAATGGTAATTTGGGAGGGGCGGCTCAGTGACCCCAGAGAGCATCGCTGTGCGTGTCGTTCTCTGAATGCCTTTGAAGGAGCCCCCATGACTCTGAGTTCAGAAGATAATGGCACTGAATAAGTTCAGGTAGGCAGTAAACTGCAGTCCATTAGGCCCAGGCACAGGTCACGTTTGCTTAACATTATGGAGGTTCAATAAATCCATTTAACAGGCTATATGCTGTCTACACGTGTCATCAGGGCATGTACTGATATTCACAGTACTAGTGATTGGAGAAATGAGGCTTCAAAATCAGTGGTAGGTGGGAGTGTCCCAAACTAACCAATCAGTGTGTGCTCCACCCCCTTCTCTTTGGTTTACAGAGTTGTTTCTTATAAGGTTGGAGCCAGTATTGATTGGTTAGTTCAGGACACTCCCACCACCTGCGGGTTTTGAAGTCTCGTTTGTCCCATCACTACATGAGACACTGAATTATCCAGCACAGGGTCGAACTGAGCCCAGAGACAAGATGCCAGTCCATCACAAATTTAAACACAGACACACACACACGCCCCAATTGTTTGACATTTACACAGTTTCAGTAAAGATGGGACGCTGGCCACAAGCAAAAATGAAACACTTGAAGCTGACTGTGGGTCTAGAACCGGGCTCTCGTCGCTGTTCAGCAATGCAAACCTCATTCGCGTTTCATTTCAAGGGTGGGGTGTTTTTCCAACCAAATGTTTAGGAGTGAAAAAAAGAAGCAGATTATTGAAGAAAAAGTCAAGATGGAGTGCAGAGAGAAGAAGATAAAAGAAGAGGAAGAGACTTATGAGCAGGAGGAGAAGGGAAGGATGGCCCTGGAGGTGTACGAGAAGTGGCTGGTATGTACGTACGTACCCTTGGCACGCCACACTCTACCTGTCCAGGGGATTCATTCTCTCCTGTTTTATTTTGATAACAACAGCAGTTGATCAATTATGAACGCTAGCTAGCTAGTTTTTAAATTACTGTCACCAATAAAATGTTTGATTGCTTTCAACTTTGGCCATTTTTCTATAATTTGGTAGTTTGGGTCGTCATATGGTTTGTACATTATAGCACACATTGGTAAATGTCACATCTGCATCAGCACTCTGCCGCTCTGAGTCCCAGGAGTACTCACCAGGGTTTCATGTCAGCCCATCATGTTCCCTTGTTTATGCCAATTGCCCTTGCCCTGATTGCCCTCGTGTGTCCCACCTGTGTCTTGTTAATTAAGTCTCTCCTCTTTTGTTTGCCATGCGTTGTTTGTGTGACCACCAGTTGTATTCCTCGTTCCTGTTCCCTAGACTTGTCCCTTTGTGCCTTGGTCCCCATAACCCTTTCCTTGCCTTGTTTCAGTTGAGTTCCTTGTCTTTGTTACCCCGTGTATTCAAGCCAGAACTCATTGCTTATTATTAAAAGCCCTTTTGCACTCACACCCGCATCATTGTCTTCCCTGTCTCTTGGCCCTGCAACCCATGTCCAGAGACAGTAAATAAACAGTAATGACTTTATTAGTCATATTTTCTTTTATGTATGTGGTAAGAAGTGGGAATTTTCTACATGCAGGCCAGGTTTCACCCTAGCATCTTCAGTATAGTTTGACAACTGTTAAATTAATAATATTTTCATATTTAGTAATATCTACCTGTCCAGCTTCTAATCACTTACTTTGGTCAGGGTCAGAGAGGCAACAAAGGGCACAAGGCTGGGCATACCCTAGATGGGATGCCAGCCCATCGCAGACATTATTAATATGATGCTAATTATTACAAATATATTTGTGGCAGTTGCTCAAAAAACATACCAATAATTACTCAGCTGCTATTTCTTTGTTTTCATAGAGACGGAAGGAGCGTCAGAAAAGAAGAGAGAGGCAACAGAAGAGAATTGATTCCATCCTGCGGGAAACCCCCCCTCCTCCGTGGAGCCCCCCCAGTAAGACGGTGCCATCTGGTAAATAGACTCAGGTCTCCTGTTTCTCTCTATTATTTATTCATTATCATGCAGTCAAGCCAGATGTTCAGTGCTTTACCTAAACTATGTCTGTGAATATTTTGACATAGTATTTGAATGTGTGTATATTTGCATAAACTATTTGCTACAGTTTTATAGCATTGCCTTGCTGTTTTGTTCTTACACTGAGTACCAGCATGTTTAAGGCCCTTTTATCCTTTATTTAATGCTGTGTAATACTCAAATGGGTTACCTATGTAGGTTACCACAGACGGTAGTTTGTTTTCATCTGTGCTATTGTGTTTCTGCTCATATGCCATTGGCCTGACTCTGTGAAAGGGGCACGCTTGTGTGTGAGTGTTATCCTGTGTTTGAACGTGTGCGTGGGGGACCTTCCCCTCCCAAACCAGGCTTCTGATCCCAGTGACTCTGATTAGTTGAGCATTTACTGAAAATGGTTGCAGGGATGAATCAGGTTCCCATGTTAGCCCATTTAAGGGACACAAATACTAAACATTTTCTGATATCTGATGTGATTACACTGGAAATACAGGTAAATCACAGTTTAGGACAGTAAATGTCATATGACTGAACTTTACCAAAAGCATGTAATTAATACCAGTGATCCTTTTAAATTGTATGAGTGTTAAATATTGCACAATACATTCTTATCCAGTTAACCAATTTATTGTGATTTTTTTGTAACTTTTTTGTGTCATTCACCCGTTCCACACTCCAAGAGACAGAGTTTTGATCACTGTTTGTTTACGTACTCGTGCGGGAACATTGATTTCCTTTCTGTGTGTGTGTGTGTGTACGCGTGCATGCATGTGTGTGCTTTATACGATTATCTTTTGATCGTGCTGTTGCAGATTAAGTCCATGTTAAAGGGCAGAAACCCCATTTGGACAGAATGGATGTCGCGTCCACAGGAAACTGCTTTGGTGAATCCATAAGCAGTGATGTTTGCTTACTTTTTCTGTCACCGAATCTCGCCAGTTTGTTGTTTCAGAGGACAATCCCAGCAGGTCCTGGCATTTAACGAAGAGTCTTTATTGCATTCACGGATTAGTTTTCAGTAGCACTTTCCATTGGTTTAGTGTTGTCTGAAGTGTTTCATTGGAGACACAGACCACAATGCAGGATCCTGTCCTTTCTCCCCACTGGAGGTGGGGTATATTAGATACGGAAACAAAACACCTACTAAATGCACTGTACTCACTTTGCTCTCCATAAACTCTGGCATTTTATTGACTGGTTATTGTCAACAGCTAGCCTAGAACAGTATGGAATAATACACATTAAATTGTACATTTCCATATCAGAATTATAACAGCCTCATAAGGAAGTAATAACAGTAATATTTCTGCAATATTATTTTGTCACACAATTCTGCTGAAACAAGGCAAATCCAGCATGTCCTTAGAGACACGCTGTGTCAGTTTGTGTCTGTTTACTGGAATCGACGGGAATGTATAACGACGGTATCACAGGCTTGGGCTTAGCAGCTAATGTCTGCTCTGCTTCAAGGGACTGCCGTTTTTAATTAGGTTCTTTTCAAACGAGAGAGAGTTTGGAAGCAATGCTGCATACCCCAAGGTAAAGGTCAACAGCAGAACGGTGTTTCCATGGGTCTAAAGCTGGTGCATCATTCATCAACCAAGGGGGGATCTGTTAGCAGAATGACCAACGTGTGAAAAACGCAGTAAGTCAGAAAAAAAATTCACATTGTGTTATAATGTGCATTATATTTGCATTAGCTTACAGATGGAACTAACTTGAGCAGGGGTGTCTGCAAAGGGCCAGTGTGGGTGCAGGTTTTCATTCCAGCCAAGCAGGAGCCGCACCTGATTCCACCTGTCTAATCAGCTGAGCTTAGCTTTCAATGAACTCAGATGTGTCTTCTGCTTGGCTGGAATGAAAACCCGCACCCACACTGGCCCTTTGTGGATAAGACTGGACACCACTGAACTTGAGCATTGTGTAAAACTTGTTTTATTTAATGCATTATGCCATTTTTATCTGATACACTTTTATGGATTTTAAGTATGTGAGCCACTTTTCAGGACAACTGTGTGATTGTTTAACTTTGTTCTATCTTTGGTGTAAATATGTTTTGTACAGCACTGCTGATAACGTCAAATTAAGTGGTTATTTAACGCCATTAATATTATGTTATGAAACTGATGTTTGTATGTAAGAATCCGATTGGTACCGGTTCTCAAGGCTGGCTGTAAATGTCTATACTTTTTACCAGCATAGGTGTAATTACAGATGCCCATACATTACTGACCATTATGAGGCTCCGATATTATGGAAGCAGCGGTTACAGGTTTCTCTGGCCGCCTGCAGAAGATCCCATTGCGTGCCATTGAGGTGGATTTTAAGGAAGAACGTCCGTCTCACGAACCATTCTGAAAACAGGCAAACAGCGACGTATAATTAAACTGGCAAATATTAGTATGCGTATTTACAGTGGTCAAAGTATGTTAAATGCGTTAAGTTTGATGATTCGTGTATAAGACTTTCTTTAGCGCTTCTTTTAAAAAATGACTGCTTTATATATAAACGCCCCGCCTGTTTATTATAATGTAAGGAGAGCCATTTAATGGTGCGAAAGTTCAATTGCAATTACAAAGTTCTGTTGGTATTTTAAGTACAAAATTGTAGCAAATATGATATTCCTTTATGCAGTTGTAGTAACTTGTGATTTAGCAATACTAAATAAAATAAATGTGTATACGCTTTCTCCTCCTGTTAATTTTAAGGTTTTGAAGCTTTTGAATCTCCCCATACTATTCAGCGCCTGAGATGCGCTCAGCTGACCCGTGGAGTGACAGAAACGCATTGAACAGATTGAGATGGATGCAGCTGTGACTCCTGCGAGTCACTGTACGACTCTGACTCACATTGTTAATCGGGATACAGTCCGTCGACCGATATCGAATATCTCCAACGCTCATTTCGATATTCAAACGTGGGCTACCGATAAACAACACAAGGCCACAATGTTTCGATTTTATGCTAAATTTTACTTGGACTGAACATCACTTTAAATGCAGTCTCCTGCCAGCAATGAATGAATATGATTTCAGTTTATCCCACTGCTTACAGTCTTGAAATTCATTTCTAGGACTATTGCTTTATATATATATAGATAAGGTGGAAAATACGTGACAAATAGGAACGCATTAAATTTTCACACAGCATTCAGTAATGTGTGCGCAAAATGTGACTTCTGCGGAACGTATAATTAATTATGCTTGGCTGAATCCCTATTAATAACTTCGCCTCACGTTCCAAAAATTTTTATCATGTCAGTAAATATTTTGTTTTCTCCTTGAGTAATATAATCATTTACGGTTGTGACTGACCTACATATCGGTTAAAAGATTTTTTCTTGATTCGCACGTGCGTGGAAAATGTTAATTTTGTTAATTTCCTATTTATAACGGCGGAAAAGTTTCCATTTGCTGTGGTTGTAGGAGCGTTCCCTGTTTGCTGGGTTTTAATTCCAAGACTGCTGAATACGGTTTTATCATGAAGATTCTTCTCCTCGTACCCCCTGAGATTAATCCTTTCGAATAAAATAAATTTGGGGAATTTGTGTGAGTAGAGCTGTTGAGATTAATCCTTTCCACCACTCTGAGGTGTTTGTAATCCTTGGGTCTGAACATTCTTCTGTTAGTAAGGCTGTGAGCAAGCTTTGGGTTTACTTTGCTAGCCAAGGGTAATCCTCTTGGAACACCTGAAATGTTTCATTTATGACTTGGATAAATAACAACACTCAATGTAACTATAAATTTTAACTTCTGGCTATATTTTCCATGTGTTTTGCTGATGTGCTACCTTATGAACACATTCTGAGCTGCATAATCTCCCTGCTGAGTGCGAGAAAATGAATTTTAAAGAATCAAGAAAAGCATATTTACCACTACTACAAACTGAGTTGTTTACATAACCGTGTATGCAACATCAACCCCACCAACAGCTTACCCATATCGCATTTGTGGGTTGGGTATTTGTTGGGACTGTTGAGTTGCGTATCAAACTTTAGAATTCTTCTTGCTTTCATATTTTTCTGTGGTCTCTAATTATTAAACTTGTACAGGGGTGAGAAGTATGATTATTTCAATTTAGTCACCAGTGTAACACGTGTAACGCAATGGCCAAGACCAGGTTGTCAGTTCCATGTATATAGTGGCAGGTGGGAGACGGTCACTGTGATACAGTAGACGGTACAGTCAGCAGAAGGCACTGCGGGGACCGGAACGCTCCTATAGCGAGCCTTTTTGCACCGGGAGCCCATAACTCATTAAAGCATTAAGTACTTTAAGTGGCATTTTTTCTGTTTTTGTTATTAGTATTATATGAATTTATTTCCCAGCATGCTGTTGTAGTATTTACCGGAGTACTTTAATCGACTTCATAAACCACAAGCTTCACAAACTGGTGAAATATGGTTTTGCTTCACCCTCCGTGGTGTTTACGTCAAAAATGAAATGCTCATCTGGAGAAAATGAACTGGGGACTCTGTCAAAAGTCTGTAAAAATATTAGCAGACACAGCCACCTCACTTTTTCATTTTGACTAGCTTAAGACACGCAGTCAGAGGTCGCCATAGTGACTGACGAATGACTAAGCATTGCATGAAGCTAAGGTCCACAACTCCAGCCTGCTTGCTGTTCATACCTAGCGACAAAATCAAACAGGATAAATGTTTTGCTGCAGCTTTCTGATAAATTATGAACATACCCAGCAGTCCCAGCTCTCTGATTTTTATATTTTCCATGAGAGTCAGAAATAAACAATGCTTTTTTTGGTATATGGGGTGTTTTAATTTGGACTTAGCACTTAATACGAGTAGCGTATTTTTTTTCTTATAACCGAAAGCTGTACACCCTATATGTTGTGTGTTTATGAAAATGACCCAGCCACAGACTGATAGACTCCTCGAATTAAGAAAATGACAGCCTGATTTGTCATATTTTTAACATGTAATTGTTTTCTGTTGTTCTTGTATTATATGCTGAAATGAAGCTAACGAAGATTTGTAAGGCATACTGATGCTTAATTGTAACTCAGCATGGGGTCAGTGAGTCACGCATCCAATAGGAAAGTGGAATTGTAATCAATCTTAGCCTTTAGCAGGTGTTGTAATACGATTAAGCAATGAACTTCAATTACTGCAGTAAACCGCTCATGTCACGGGGTGAAATTGATCTTGAAATTACTTGAACTTTTACTGTAATATTAATGCTGATATAACCTCCAAGGAAAATGTAATGTAGTTATACATGCCTTCGGTATGTAAGAGTGCTGAGATGTTTTAAAATTGAAATCAGATCTGGTAATCCATATTGAAATTGTACAAGGAACACACCAAAGGTCGTCATTAATCTTACCCCCTCTGATTACAGTCTAAATTGGTTTTTGATGTATTCACTTTCCCTTTTTTTTTAATCAGTTTATCACTCTCTATTCTAAGTAACAAATGTAAGCAATCGGCATTACAGCGGTCACCTGCATAAGGATTTTCTGAGTTGTGGTTCAGCTGGTGGGAAAATTGAGAAATGGAATGATGTTGTTTGCTGTTTTGATGTCTTAGGCCGCTATACATAATTCCATACTGGTGCTTGTTTCACTACCTTCACTAACAATAAATCACCTTTATGATTATGCCCTTGTCTTTTACACTGGTTGGTGTTGGCTGCCAGTTAATAAATCTGTTTATGTATACCGAATTTCAGAATGAATCTGTTTATATTCAACATGGTCTGGGCTTGTACCTCTGGATTTAAAAAAAGACACTGAATGACAGGTTTCCACGTTAACCTCCGGAGAATTGGAATGACCCTCTTCAAAGGAGAGAGAGAGAGAGAGAGTAAAAATATATATTCACAGTTACTGTGTATATACTGTAAATACCTGCAATAACTCAGCTTTGCGACCCCTGGCCATCATATGAAAAGGTGAAAAATTTATAAGATTTATAACGGAACCTGAAAAGTGCTCACATACCGAAATATATTGAGTGTTCTGGCATGACCATCAGAACATCACATGTTCTGGTATTGTTTTGTTTTATTATACCAAAACAACCATAATTGTACAGCCTCTTAGAATATTTTCCTTTGATGTGACCACATGATCATAAATAATAGATACCAAAATGAACCCA
This sequence comes from Gymnarchus niloticus, assembly GCA_009936485.2. Classification (NCBI taxonomy): domain Eukaryota; kingdom Metazoa; phylum Chordata; class Actinopteri; order Osteoglossiformes; family Gymnarchidae; genus Gymnarchus; species Gymnarchus niloticus. Next base: position 8,251 of record JAACJT020022938.1, on the reverse strand, counting down.
AGATTAATTTATGTTAGTTTAAAATCTTAGTTCATACAAGTAATAAGGTTCTGTTATTCATTGGCTTAGTTCCACTGCAGACTCGCATCCACAGATTATTTTTCTGCGTGTGAAGCAGATTATTATATCCTAATTATAATGTGTGAAAATATTCAGATACATGTTGCAAAATATAAAATGTATCACTTCATTCGACACTGACACCTGATTAATGGCTGAACAAAATGCCAATAAAAGAAACAAATTACGCACACATTTGGAGTCATGGTTAGAGTTTAAGTGTTTATCACAGCAGTTGAACGTACAGTTAACACAACATGTGACATACTGTATTAGTACACTGGCATTATAACACACGCGTGTTAGAATTTAAATGTGCTCAGGAATGCTGTATATGGGGCGTGTGAGCTGAGTTTTTCTCACTGGTATGTGTATAAATCTGAATCGTTGCGTTAGTGTGTACATACAGTACATGGAGGATTGCAGGTCCATTAAAACCTGCATTCTAAGGAACCGTGAGCTTTAATTCTTATATGAATGGTTCCTAAGTTTCTTCAAAGGCTGCAGTATGGTTTCCAGTTAAGGCACTCGTTTTATTTTCCATTGATATGCCTTCTGTGAGAATGTTTCACTGTTGGTAGTGTTTATCAATTGTATGTTTTCCAATTTGAAAAAAAGATCGTTTTCTTGGAAGAATAGCCAACGATAAGTGCTATTTTAATAAGATCAATTGCTGTGAGGTCACCAAGAATATAGAATGATGGGATGATGATGGTAATAATAATAATAATAGGATATAAAGCGACAAACAAAACAAATCGTACGTTTTAGATATCGATACTTCGCCATACTAGAAGTAAATTCAGTGCATACTCTCATTATTTACACAAACCTACCCAACTATCACTTCACGTAACCGGGTTTTATGTGAACTGATCGTACTATACACCCAAAAGAATCGTTCGTGTTGATAAAACAACCTCAAAACCATTATTAATATGCAATATTATGCACACTGACCTATAGAATGCGGGAACGAAATTCTTCTTGAACTGGAACCTACGATTTCATGGTGAAAAGTCTATCCTTCACTACATCTAAATCTCAGTCTATTCTGCAACAATATAAAATCTAAAAAATATGTTGTGGTTAAATATGAATAGACGTTTAGAATAACAATGGTAGAAAAAAATCATGAAATCCGATAATGAACTGCAATGCTCTGAAATGGAGAAGAAGAGCTTGTCTGGGAAAGAAAAGTACGGAAATGTCAGTTCATCAGTGCGTCACGACCCTTAACACCTTGAGGGCAGCGTTCAAGTTACGTCAGCTCGTTTTAAAATTGGCTGAATTTGATTAAAGACCAGCTTCTGCATGGATTTTCATTAAAAAGATGAACTTATTGCTGCTTCCAGTATTTGCTGTCTTTTAAGTCCAGTTTTGAATGCTCATTATTAATGTCCTGAGGTAATGAAATGATATGAGCTCCTCCCGCAACCCGCAACCCTCAACAGGAAGCGCGGTTGGAAGATCTATAGAAACACGGATGCCACTGTGTTTTTAGTGTTGCTGGGAGAGTTACGACGCCATCCAGATGGTGAAAGGAATAAAGACGGTAGGCAGCATTGTGTACACTGACATGGACCCCAGGTACAGCATCATACAGATTCCTGTCAGGGCGGTGATGAAGGCGGTCTTTCTGCTGCAGATAATCTTCCGCACCTTTTTGCAAAACTGTCAAGAAAGAAAAATTACCTGTTTTAGCAGCTAACCCCGTATACTGACCTTTCAAGAATTATTTATTTTAATTTCCGCACACGTGCCAGCAGATGGCGCTGCATACTAAGTAAATGGAGCCTTTTAACTTGGGCAAAGTAATTCACGTTATCAGATCTACAGCATGATCCCCGCTGGACAGGTCATATCCTAACAGTTAACGTTTGACGTTTGAAATAGCATGCTTTATGCTTGTTGTTGTAAGAAGCCTGTCTCCTACTGAAGGTCTTATTAAGCACCACGTTGAAGATAAACAAAGGAGTGAATTAGCTCGTCAGTGCAATTTTAGCACATACGAGTGGTGCTGGTGTATGACGGCTATCAGCCCTGAAGATCTTTAGCAGTAGAGACCACTCTTCCTTGCTCTTCGTGCAGTTTGTTCATGTTTGGCAGTTGCTGTCATGATTTTTGCAGCTGTTCCCCTTGAAACATTAAATGATTTTGCGGTGTTTGTGACCAGTGCGCATGCAATTCAAACACGGACTGTTTGGATGTGTTCCTTGTTTACTCCTGTTGCGTTGAAAACTCGTATATAAAACCTCGGACTGGCAGACCTTTTTTATATACATACTGTTATTTTTTTTTTTTTGAAAGATAATTAAACTTAATATGACTTGTTTGTGACTGTTTTTGTAAGTGTGATTTAGGTAATTCAAAGTTAATCTTTCAACATGACATAACCTTTATGTTGTCCATCCAGTTTGTGTACATCCCGCATGGGGTGATTTAGAGGCACCTGTTAACCTAGCTGCATCATCCTGGACTGCAGAAAGGTGTTCATTCTCTCATTTCTGGATAAATCTCAGTTAAAGCCCAAACTCCTATGTAACAGAGTTTATACCTCATGTTGTTTTCCTCTTTAATGAGGTCTTCAGATAGTATCAGAAACAGCCATTAAAATGGCAGAGCATTTCCAGATGTCACACCACCCATCTCCACACATTTTGGTCAAAAGATGGAGACTTTCTCTGTAATGTAGCTTCCCCTGAAGCAGTTATGGAAACGGTAATCCTACCTGGTAGGTCTGGAAGCTCACCGTGGTGCCATATCTGCAGTACATGACGTAATGCTCACAGTTGTACCACAGGAGGCTGTAAGAGATGGCTCCCAGCAGCCTCTCGGCTCGCCTGGCCACCTCGTCCCCGCCGAACGGGGGCCGGTTGCACAGCTTGTCTGTGTGGTTGACCAGGATCTCCGCCCCATAGGCGAAGTCCTCCACAGAGTCGACCCTGACGCTGGCGACCTTGGCAATGACCCCCAAGATCAGCCTGTTGTTGGTCACCGTCCTCTTAATGGCATCCCCATTGTTAGAGAAGACTGGCAGAATGTCGGGAATCAGGTGAGCGACCTTGTTGTCCCCCAAGTAGATGCCGAAGTGTCTGAAGAGCATCCGGGGGACTTCCAGCAGGTCCCCCCGCTTGTAAACAGAAATGTTGTACTTGGGCTCCTTGTCTTTCTTGACTTTGCCCGCAATTATAAAGAGGCCCAGGAGCTCAATCGGGGACATTGTGCCAACTGTGGGAGACTGTCTCACACCTGCCTGTTTTGTTCCACCACCAGTGGGAGGAGTCAGGGGATTAAAGGTTACATACTTTGCAACAAGAGTCTTTACAATCACATGTTTATAGAGAAGCTTTGGATTTCTCAAGACTAATTCAAGCCTTTGTTCACTGCTTAATGAATGCAAACCTGCCAATAAACTGGTTCTAAAGTCTGAAAGGAAACAGCATAGACTGCTCATGCCAAGCAGAGTGCCTTGGTTGTATAATGCTGATTTGCTCTAGACAGGAACACAATATTTAATTTAAAAGGAGCACAGACTGCTCATGCCATTAATTGTGCCTTGCTTGTTTAATGCTGATTTGCTGTAGACGGGAACACGATATTTATAATTTAAAAGGTACCACGTGGGAATTTCAAAGACCAAGAAGAGCTAATCTGTTGTTTCCATGAACTAACCATTAATTAAAGCCCTGACTAAATGTATTTGGTAAATTTGTGTGCACCATACGTGGTATCAGTCATGGTTCATTGGCACAAGTTCCGTAGCTCATAGATTGAACGGTGAAGCAGTGTGGAATCTTGGTACGTTGTAGAGGAATTGTGTTCTTTTCATAAGCTGACAAACTTAGCCGGAGCCTGAGCAGATTTGTCCTGAAATACTTCTGTAGGCTGAAAATAACTGATGGAATCTAACTTTGCTAAAAACAAAATCCGATTTAGGGGAACTATTTATTTAGTCACCGTAAATAATCATAGTTAATGAGCTGCAAACAAAATATAAATACATTATATTGTTCATATAATTCCATTTGTGCCAGTTCTGGAAATAGTTTAATACTGACAGTTTGGGGGTCAATTTCACAATTACATAATGGCATAAAATTCATTCCCACAACGTAATTTAACATATATGTAATTAGAAGTTCTTTATTCCAAAAAGAGTGTATTGATCACATAATCTCACATCATTATCCCCTTTCTGATAACAGAGGTACAGACTGAATTAAATCTGCTCTGTATGAATTTCACCAGTGACTGTAAGGTTATGTGTTCCTAGTTTATACAGAATTATTTATAATCATAGCTACACAAAATTGAATGATCTTTTCATTGTCAGACATTACAACCAAGTTTTTTTTCTAGTTTCTTTATTGATATGTAAAATGTACCTGGCTATGAAAATATAAGCATAAATGTTACATATTTAAACAAAAACTGTTATATAAAGCACATTTTTGTTAACATATGCAAGTATTTACTCATCCAAGATTATTAACAGGTAACACAGTCTTACACAGTAAGTTAAAACAAAATCTACATCCACCACTGAAGCTCGTGTCTCCAAAGCCAATGAACCCGTAAGTTAGAGACCTTTTGCAGCCATTGAACCACTGGGTCCCAGATGGTTTTGTTCAGCTCCCACCCCTTTGCAGATAAGAGTATTTTTCAAAATAACGACCCCCCCACCATGCAACCTTCAATCATGCCCACACATACACATGACTCCACCCAGTAAAGGAACCAAGGCATTAAATGCTACCAAGTGATAGTTTGGCCCGCTGGCCATTGGAGGGCTTCAGCCAGCCATCCAGAGGGCAAAGGGAATGAGGATGCTGGGTAGGGTTGTGGAAGGTGCCAGTCCCAGACACGCAATGGAAAGTAACCCCAGCAGTGTGGTCAGCAGGACGCTCCTCTGGTCCCGGACAATCGATTTCAGGCCCTCGCAGAACTGCAAAGTGTAAAAGGAACACATCTACTACCCACCATTCTGAGCAACATATTCAAATATGTATAATTACGCACAAGTTAGTAAAATAAGATAATGAACTTTACAGCTAGGCCCTTTAAGGAAGAGAAAGATAATTCAGTCTGCTTAAATATGGATTGCTGCATACATAATGATGACATGAGGCATAAAAAATATACAGACTTTGAGATCCTTAGTTTAATTTCTCGATTAGTTTCTAATTTGAACGCAAACGACCCAATCAAAACTGTATTACGATTAAGCTGAAAACGTTCTGCATCTTTCATAACTTTATCTTATTTACATTTGGAGGCTGAAAACTGTATTTCTGTTTGTGTATAATACGATGTATTATGATCTTGAATTTTCCAGTCGTCATATTAATTGTATTTCTAAATGTCTAGGTTAAGCTTAGGTAATCAGGGATATTTGTCCAATTAACACTTGGGTGATTCATTGTATCGGATTGCCTGAGTTTAACCCTACTAGTCTACATGCCATTTGTATATGACACAGACTGCAGCGTTACCTTCTCCGTTTGCAGGCTCTTCGGAGAACCATATCTGCAATATGTGACAAAATGTTCGCAGTTATTCCAAAGCAGGCTGTAGGGTATGGCTCCGATAAGCTTCTCAGCCCTCCTCGCAACATCTTCATTGTGTAACGGCGCCCTCTTCATCGACTGGTCCATGCAGTTCACTAAGATGTTTGACCCATACGCAAAATCTTCAAGCGTGTCAACGCGAATGGTGGCGTTCTTCAGGAGGACACCCAGCAGCAACCTCTTGTTCGTGACGACTTTTTTAATCCGGCATCTGTCGCTCGTAAGCACGGGTAAGACGTCAGGCATGAGGTGTGCGACTTTGTTGTCACCCAGATAAATGCCAAAATGAATGAACAAGGTTCGAGGGACCTCCAGCAGATCCCCCCGTTCGAAGGAGATCGTCAGGCAGCTGTTTGTGCGGGCTTCGTCCTTCTGCGAGATGAAATTAAAAATGTTCAAATTCGAGAGCACCAAAACCTTACCAAAAATAAACGTCAGCGATTCAAACATTTTCCCAGCGAACAGGGAACACTCCCACAACTTTCAATAACGTTCTCATTAGGTTCTTAAAAGGTTCGGCCGCAACGTTATACAGCTAACGTTCCTCTAACGTTCTTAAAACGTGGATCGGAAAACAACCAAAAAAGAGCGTCGCAGGAACGTTCTTAAAATGACGTTTTTAAAAATAACGTCCCTGGAGCCCCTAGAAAACTGGACATAAACATTCTAACAACCTAAAAACAATGTTTTAAAAACGTTCTGCTATATGCCGAAATTTTTAGCTGGGTTGCAGCGCTTCCATATCATCGTAGCCGCTTAATTCAAGGCTTTTATCCACCAAGATGCGAGGAGGGTCATAATTACATCATGTGTCTCCCAGAGATATGATTGGTTTATAGCAGTCGGTATTTTCAAAGCAAGTGTAAACCTCTAATGGTCAATGATGACATGAAACTGTACACACTAGTCAAGAGGCTATGCAGCATGGGAATTTTACATTAATTTTACATTAACTAAAAACAATTTTCATATTTCGCATTTAGTATAGACAAATGAAACGGTTGGCAAATTCGTGCATAAAAAAATCCGAATTAAGCATTCATTTCCACCGTGATATATGTCGTGCTATATCATAATCAAACTCTGTAATCAATCAATTAACTACGTTTACATTTAGATATTAATCTATTTCGCAAGTTTGCGTCGAGAAATGTTTGCATCATGAGTTCGGTGTAAGTTAGACAAATACTCAAAGAATCGCACCGTGCAGAAGCCCTCTCGCTAAAGCCAATCTTTATAAAGCTACAATAATTATGTACGCACATAATTAACGTTACTTTATACGGTACTGAAGCACGTGAGCCAAGACTGAATACCGTAGACCTGGAGATCTTCTCAAGATGGAATAGAATAGAGTGTGTACGGTCGTCACGTTACCGATACGCACGTAAATTTATGCACTTGGAAGCGGAGATTGTGACAGCAAGCAGGAGGCTGACAAACAAGGAGCCACTTAATGATTCAGTCAGGCAGCAGAAACAGATTCCGGACCAGTGTGAAACGGTGAAAGTGAGATTTTTTTTTTTTTTCAAGATAGCTGTCAATATCTTAAAGTCTATGACTGCCTCTAATTTATTCTCTGCAGTGGGTGCTAGACCAGGTACAGAGACTGAGTGAACACGTCCTACCAGAAGCATGTAGCACAGGGATCAGTATGGCCATCACGTTCCCTGCTATGTGCACCTACATGCCAGAGATGCTTGAGGAGATGATTAATGGCTCGAAGTTTGCCTTTTTTGTTTCATGCCTGTGGCTTGGTTCTTCATCATCCACCCTCCCTCAGCAGATGAGGATGGATGCTCTGCCCCCTGGTCTCCATGACAACGAGTCTTGATTGATGAAGGTGTGGTGTTGCAGGGATAGTGACTTGGCTCTTTACTCACAGTGAATCTGCCCCATTGTGACTCGCTGACGAACTGCTGACAGTAACGACTAATGATAGATTATTCCCCTTACATGGATGCCAATAATTAGAGAAACTGTACTGGCCTCATAAAGACATCCCCTCTGTTGGGTGCTTTTTCATGTCATTAAACCTTCTGCTAGGATTCGTATATCAGGCAATGGCTTTAGGCTACTACTTGGTGATTTTCTGGCAAAGGTTTGCGGTGTGGTTAAATGAGACTGGGGAGGTCCAATATGGAAGCTTTACAAAGCAAAAATCATCCGATGGGAGCATGCTTTCGATTGATATTTGCAATGTCACACCACCTTATTGAATCAGAATTGTTTCTTTGTTTTTAGTCGCTCTTTTCTTACTATCGGTTCTCAATGCACATATATGACCTTTGTATTCCTATACGTTATACATCCTTTGTTTCGGTTTATGCACGAGGGCTAGGGCTAAAAACATCTCTTTTGAATAACGCTACGATGTGGCATCGGGTCAAAAACAGATTTTGCTTCCTCTCCCTGTAGTTTTCTAGATTTTTGTCTATACTTATAATTATTTGTTGTTGTTTAGTCGCACAGTCGTGTCCGACTCTTCACGACTCCATGGACCACAGCACGCCAGGCCGCCCTGTCCTCCACCGCCTCTCGAACCCTGCCCAAACTCATGTTCATTGTTTCCACTACACTGTCTATCCATCTCATCTTCTGCCGTCCCCTCTTCCTTTTGC